>APFE031653959.1:0-41063 GCA_000404065.3 Pinus taeda
ACATGGAGAGCAGAGGTATAAGGCTTGACAAGGAGGATAATATGACTATTGATGGAGCCATATTAACTGCAGATAGTCATGGTGACAAATTTCAGTGTAACATAATGGTTGATAACTGGAACAACTTACAGGATAACACAAACTATGTAAAACCAAATACAGAATCCTCTGCTTTGTATTAAAGTTCCAAAAAGACTGAGTACATCAAGTGTCTAGAAAAACTCCCTTCAAAGGTGGCTTCCAGGTTCAAAGAAGAATTAACAGTCAAGACTTAACAAGAAATGAACAATGAATCTTGAACTTCAAACCTGTTATTGCCTAGATTGACCTCAGGCTGAATGGAGGCAATTCTAGGGTAACCACAAACCAAGCTTAACCTGGTAGCTAGCCCTACCAGGCCGGGGGAGGGCTCTCTCCTTGTGAATCTTAGTCAAGATGACTGGATCAAGAGAAAGATTTTATGCTACGTATAGTAGCTCAGGGGTTTTGATTGATTTTCTTGGTGCTTTTGCCAGATTAGGAGGAGCTGGGCAATTTTGGGTCTAGGAAACTAAGGTAAAATCGTAGGGGATTCTATGGTTCAAGGTAGGTATGATCTTCAACACCTTAAAGCTTGATGGGGTGAAAGGCTAGACTGGTAAGGAGCTAAGAAGGGCTTGAGCAAGTCAAGAATCCTTCCTAAATAGATGAAAACATAAAATACTGGTGTTTTCCCAAGGTAGAGCATTAAAACCTAATGTATTCGACCTATATGACTTGAAAACAACCAATCAGAAGAAATTACATGAAAGAGGAATACATAAATAACATGTGAACAAATTAATAGAAGAAGGAACACATGCTAAAGGCCATACCACAAGAATCCCATAAAAATAGCTACAACTTTATTAGCTTCCTGCCAAAACTGCTACAAAATGATAAGTGTTCAGTACATAAGCATCCAGCTGAATCCAACCCTTGCAAATGAGAAAGAAAATAAATGATAAAGACATTTAAATCCCTCATCCTAACCATCAGGGGTCGAAATCATGAGAAGAGGAGCTGTTTCAACCATTTCCAAACAAGGACCAGGAATATAGGCAGTCAAACAACTTGCCTCTAAAAGAAGGGAAACTGATTCATTTGCTTCAAAACCACCTCTAACTAATGAATCTACCCTCTAACAATATTTTACCATTACATTTACATGCCATGTCATCAATTACATTAATTAAATCATCTATGAGAAGGGAGAAATCAAATTCACAGTCAAAATAGGCGAATTTTGGTTTTCTGAGCAAAATGGTCATAAGCACAGCGCCACTGGTCCTAAGCGCAACGCCACTTACCACATGATTTTGGAGGCCTTCCGCTTAGCCAAATTGAGCCCATGATAGCTCATTGGAAAGGTATTCAAGTCTAGTTTCTGGAAAACCTATAATGTTTGAATTTGGAGGTCATTTGCCACCCTAAAAACGTGAATATCCCAAGACTACTTCTGTGTGTCCAAAAAGAGGTAGAGAGGTCATTTTTTGGTAGTTTTTGGACCTTTTGGTAGACCAGATTTGGTCTACAACTTCTGACACTTTCTAGGGTGCATGTCCTCATCATTCTGAATCCAAAAATTCCAACCTTTTCCCCATATGATGCCCCAGGAAAAAGCGTAGCGCTGGTGGCATTGGGCTTCTGGGTAACATTTCTATGTTGTGAATTTCAAAATTTCAAAAATGCAAAAACTTCTCAAAATTTGCCCAAATTTGGCATGGAACACCACCATCAACCACTTTGATGAGCTAGGGAGGCTTCAACCAACATCTTCAATCTATCTTGCTCCTTTTTTCCTTCCAAAGTTCTCCTTAGCCTATCCTTTACCTTTCTAATCCTCATGTTACAAATTTTGTTACAGGTCATGTAATGGTAGGCCATGTGTCGGAGCATCTTCTTATCCCTGTTGGCCTTCTCAATAAGTCCTTCAAGATGTATGTTGACCCTCTCAAGCCAAGTTTCCCTATCATTTTCAATCTCCTGCTCAATAGGAGTCAATGTGACACAAGCCTCTTTGGCCATTTGCCTGTTTGCTTTGATCATTTCTAGCTCCATGAGGACTTGCTTGTCACTCAACTGTTTGTTTTCCTGTTCCAAATATTTGATGATGAACTTGGCTCTCTCTAAGTTGTCCGCCAAAACTTGTATTTGAGCTTCCCTTCCTTGTATGAAGATGTCTTTGATAGTTTTTTCATCCTGAGCCTCCAAGTCAATGATGCCAACTCCATGATGAGTATAGTGCTGTTGTGGCTCCTAATGTCAATCAAGCCAAAATCTCTTTCCTCCTCATCTCCAAGATCTTCCTCCTGCACTTTTTCCTTGCCTTTGCTCAAATGCTCAAATTGTACTTGTTTTGTCGATGTAGAAGGCAAAGCCCCTTCCACACCTTGTGGAGATAACATTTGCCTGTGGTTTGACAAAGAAAGCAAGGTCCCTTCCACATCTCGTGGAGCAAACACTTGCCTAGAAGCTGTAAAAAGTCTCCTTGTGCCTCTTTGATATGTCAAGTACATTGGCATCTCAACAGTTATGGTTTCCTTGACCTCTTTCGTTGTTTCCCAATGGCTAGAATGCCCACCTTCCTCTTGATGCATTGGTGAAGGGATTTGTGGACCTTAGAACATCTCAAGAGCAATGAAAGTCTCCCATGGAATGTTAAGAAGACTGAGATGCTGAAGGAAAATGATTTTGATCAAGGAATAATGATAGATGCTATTCAACTACTTAGGGTATGGCTTCTTCTGCACAAGGTAAGCTATTTTGTCAATGTTTCTAAACAAGAAATATGGGAGATTCATCATCTTTAGCTTGGTGAAGTGCATGAGGAGTCTAATATGGTAAGGATACAACCAGGAGAATCTGCCTTCACAAGTGAAATATTTGATGATAATCCTCATCAAAGGAACATACCTACTCTCCAAAAATTTAAAGAGGAGCGCCTCTTCACCTGTTTGTTGTACCGAGGCTTGATCTAGGGCTCATAATAATGCTCATGTAGGTCCTGACCCTTGTGAAGGTCACTCTGGCAAGTGTCACCTCATGGTTATGTAAATGAGCCACAAAACGTTTGGCCAACTCATGGTGAAACTGAGCTCTTTCCACTAGTTCACAGAATTCAAAACATCCTTGGTGTCTGAAACAAGAGACTGCAAGTGAGCAAGCCTATAATTCTCTTAAACTAGTGGGCTCTTCTCTTATGATTTTTCCTTCCTTGTGAGGCTTTCTCTGCCTATGTCTCTCTATGGAATTGTCACTACCTGTCTTCTCCTCATACTCAAAATCACTTCCTCTGTCCATGGTTTCACTGTTTAATTTCACAAAAAATTATAGTGTGGGGAGACCAATGTGAATGGAATGGGGGGTAGGCTCTAGGGTTTATGAGTGACTGTGTGTATTTATAGCTAGGGCACAAATTATTAGAATGAAAGGAGGGTGTATGGGATGAAAAACAAAGGATGAGATATAGGTGAGGATGGAAGAGATGATATATGAAAGGTTTTAGTGAAATAAACCAACTGATTTAGGGTTTATAGTGAGAATTAGGGTTTTATGAAAATGAGTGGAAATTTATGAAAATATCAACAAGTGCAAACCAAATTGGAGGGAGAGGAGTGATACTTACTTGAAAAATATGGATTTGGAAGAAATTTAGCATAAATTTGAAGTTTGGAACGTTTTTTGGCTTGGCTGGGACAAGCGCAGTGCCACAACCCAGGAGAGCAATGCCACCCTAGGAGCGCAGTGCCCGTTGTAATTTGAACTCTGCAAAAATTCTATAAGCGCAACACAAGTTCCCAGGAGGGCAGTGCCCAGCCAAAACTTCTAGAAGCGCAACACCTTTCTCTCTAAGCGCAATGCTCAACTTCTTTGATCATAAACACTTTCTCCTTTGAGTTTTTCTCTCCTTGGGCTTTGGCAAACATGGCATAATGATTTTGAAATTAGGATGGGAGGGTTTTATATGAACTCCATATGATTTTTGCTTTTGAAAAATCCACTTTTCTAGTGTCTCTTTGTCCTTTTAAATGCTCTATTTTTTAGGTTTATTCTCTTTTGCTCTTGCAGGTGGATTGATGCTCTAGATAACTTGATCTTTTGTAGTGGCAGGTACTTGGCAACATCACAAGATGCTCAGTAGCAACGGGGAACAAATATTACATATGGGAAGTTAAAATTACATCATAAATGAATATAAAAACAATAATACTCTGTTTTCACCTCAAAACAAGTTTTGAGGTGAGAACTACATCAGGCTTTCAAAATAATAAATTATGACTTTACTAATAATTATTGTCCTCCTCACGTCCTTGCTGATTATTATTGGCATATAATCATTGAATTTGGCCATGATGGAATCCTAAAACCTAATGAGACCAAACCCTAAGACCTATTGAAATAAACTGTAGAGTGAACATGAGCCATGACCGAAATATGTGAAAGAGGATCAACACGTACAGACTATGAGGGAAAAATTGAAGTAAACCCTACCATCAGTGAATCCATGACCTAGTGGAATGAAAACTCATCAGTATGGGACTCCTATCATGCAAATGAAAAGGAGTAGATTTTGATCACTGATGGCAGTATGAAGACATTGATGCTAACAGAACCCATAATAACTCGAGAATAGAGTTATTTATATTTCAATAATGAAACTAAGAAAATATCCTAAAATTGATTGAGATTTATTCTAGGAAAGGAAAGATCTTCATGCAAGAATATAGGGGCATCTATTTGAACTATTTCTTGCTATCCCTTTTATTCAGGTTGTGCTGGCTTTGTTGTTTGATATTTTTCCCCTTTAAGCTGCTTAATTGTTTCTATCCTTTACGTTGGTTAATTCCTTCATTTGATCTTTCATCTGATACTCTTTAAGCTCTGTGAATATTCTTTAACCCTGTTGAGTAACCTTTAATGTTTCTTTTCACATTTACTGTGCATTTTAGGATTTTTCACTATGTTTTATAATAGTAAGATCTTCGTATTTGTCTTCAAATTATATGCAGGGTTTTTCTTTGTAAGCCTTGAACAAGGGTTTTTACCCGCAAAACACAGAAACTGTTAAGAAAAACAAGGGTGATAAAGAAGGACATCAATGGCTTTATTAAGCTCAGAAGGATATTGGAAGGAGTCCAGAGTGTATCAGAAGGTAAAATGATGGTTTTATTGGTCACAACAGCTTATGGAGGGTTTACTATAAAAGCAGGCGAAACAAAGGAAAAATGGTGATTTTTGTGTTTAAATTGAAAAACGACTTTCTTTTGAAACATGGGTCAAAGTGAACAGTGGTCATTTTTTCGTTATGTGGGAGGTGGTTTTGGTTTTCATTGCACCACTTTATGGAGCGTGGGCGGTTTTGGGAGGGGTCACCCGAAATAATATGAGCTTGACACGTAGCAAGGGAAAACCAGTGGAATACCGCTTTTCGGGTGGGTAATGCTCGTACAGAGAGCCAACCCGTAATCACTGTGGGCCGTTGGATTTGAATGCATTAGATCAAATGGTGGCGGAGAGAAAGAGCAGTATGGAGGGAACCAATGATTAGTTATGGCAGCATGGGCTTAATTATGGGTTAAACTGCAATTAGCGGAGTTCTTTGTTTAAATCATAAAAATGATTTAACAAACGAATTCTTCGCAAAACATGATATGGTGGAATTGAAGAATTATGAATTTGGACGGATAAATGATATCGGGTCCGGGTTCACATCTCATATCGCAATCACATTTTAGCGGAGGAAGGCCCATCGCAAATGAATGCGATAGGGGTTGGATGTGACATCAAAATAAAACATGGTTAATACTGCGATCGGGTCTGGGTTCTTATCGCAATCGGGGATCGCAACGGTGGAGGGTTATTTTTGTCGAGACTTGCGTTGAGGGTGGATGCGAAATGGCAATGAGATATGAAATATATTTGCATCGGGTCTGCCTCTATCATGCATCGCATATCACAATGGTGGAGGGTGTACATACATGTTGAGAAGCTTGTGATCCGCCGATGCGATATTTTATTTAATACATAGTTTTATAATAAAACTAAAGGTTTCGAGGTATTTTATAAAGGGAGTTAATAATATAAGGGAAAAGGGAATTTAGGGTTTTAATACTATAGTTAGAGTTAATATGAAAATATGAGTGGAAAAGGGAAAATACACGCGAAAAAGGGAAATATAGGCAGAAAAGGGAAATATCGGTGGAAAAGGGAAATACACTAAATATAAATCTTTTTAATAAGTTATTTGCCTTCACATATATATATCAATACTTAGGCTAAACAACTTTTGTGGGTTTTTTGTCTAAAAGGGGATTTAACATGGGTTTTTCACTTTTCCTAGGCAAAAAGGGTTTTGACCTTAGGAAAAGGGGTTTTTATGGAAAATTATGAATATGAATGTATGAAGGTGGGAAGGGGAAATTAATGAATATAGGGATGAATGGGGATGAATGGAAAGTTAATTAATTGATCTTGTATACTTTCATTTTCTTTGTGTGTTTGCATCATGGACATAAAAACATGATAAATGTACATTTTGTCCAATGAATCATCAAACTTCTGCAACTTTCTTCTACTTACCCTTTTCTTATCCTTTCATTTTTTCTTCACTTAACGTGTGAATTTAAGCTAGAAAACCCTTTTCCTTTCTTCTTATTTTACAAATGTAAACTATCTAATTCTAACCTTATTACATCCAAGGGCTTAGATTAAACTAATGAGCACCTTATTATTCTCTACCTAACTACTGATCTGCCAAGATTAAACAGTTTAGCCAGATCTTTATTCTCTAACTATAACATCAAATTTAAAGCACAAAGTAGTCAATATTAAACAGTTTGACGGTCATGGGTTGTGGCATTTATGACAAGCTGCACACAACCATTATTTTGTAGAAGCAATAGTAGTGGCATTTAGACTTTCTCACTTTCAGAGTTTATTTGTTTTCTTTTCTTTATAACCTAACATTTTCTTTTTCTCTTTATTTTTTTAGGACATCTAACCTAACATTTTCTTTGATATGGACATCATCATCAAGATTTTTTTCACTAACATTTTATTCACTATTGTTATGTCCATATCCTAACTTAACATTTTTTCAAAATATTTTTTATTTTTTGACTATTTTACTCTACCTTATCAAAACCAAAGAATGCTACAATAGAGACCTTGGTAAGTCAACACGCTGAGTGTGTGGGACCCTGCAACTGAGTGCACAAGGATAAGAAGTCTGTAATTGAACATTTATACTTAATAAAGACTGTTTGAGATGATTCTGATGCATATGTGCCTTGTTAATAATTTCTGCTAAATTTTATGTATCTTCGCTCTATGGTATGTTTTATATGAATTAATGTTTATTTACTGCACGAAACTAGTAGATCTATAATATTTTTGCATGTTGAGAGTAGTTAGATACCTTTGTGAATATCTAGAAGTCGTTTATATAGATTTGCAGTAATTGAATGTCCAGAAGGAATAAAGCTGCGCGAAGGTATATTTAAGCCATAAGGATATCAGGAAGCTGTCACACAGGCCTCTAGATGTAGAAACATAGTTCTAGCATCCCCCAATACTACGTCAGGCGAGACCACAACCTATGCTATGCATGTTATTTCCGGAAGGGCCAATAATTTGGGTTTTGTTGGTTGGCATAGATAACGTTGAACCTGGGTCAGGCCCCATCAAGCAAGCAAGACCCAAGAATCAACAAGTATTTGAAGGGGAAGGGGAAACAAGGGATTTTGTATCAAACTCTTGTAATCTGATTTGAGGGACATCCAATGAGACCCTTCATCTCAACCAAGGTAGTGTTGTTAAAGCTACAAAAATAGAGGTAATGTCCCCTATTTCGTTTTAACGAGTTCCTCCTGAATTTAGAATCCTAGAAGGTTATTGGAGGAATTAGGAATATATGGACAACATTACTTCTACAATTGAGTTCCCTATTTCTAATACTTAGGAGAATGCACCTATGAAACCTATCTCCTTGGAATCCCTTCCAAATTTGCATGAAATTACTAATGAAGACCCAAATTCATTTTTTTTCAAATTTTATTTGTTGTGTTGAAGCTATGAATATACCGATGATTTTCAAAAACTAAAGTTGTTCCCGCAACCTTAAAGGGATTAGCTCTAAGGTTGTGTTGTAGTGTACTCTGTCATTTAAATTTTCATTTTTTATATTGCTCAAAATTAAAAAAAAAATGGAATATTATGTTTTGAAAATGAGAAGAGAATTAGAAATTTTAGAGTATTTGTTACACTAATGGCAATATTTAAGATGTTATGAAAGTGGGCTCGATCCATCGATTAAAGCTTGAACATGTCAGCCAAGCATGATCAAAGATCGGCAAAGGAGACATGTAAATTTTTCTGCAGGGGAACAAGGAGCATGGGTTATAATTTATAGCCAAACCCCCGTAGTTGATCTTGATGTCAACATGGCTGACTAAAATTAATGGCCCTTGATCGCTACGAGGGTTCAACCTTGATCAAACTCCCATACACTCCCTACCCCTATAGTGGGCTACCCAGCATTGTTTTCTCTACATCACCTCCACCACGCCATCCGCCACTCTCATTCCTTTCCATCCAACTCACCCATTGTACCTTGTCACCTCATCTGCCATTCCATTAATTTGTTACATTAATTGCAAGTTTCCCTCACTTTTGTGTAGGTTTTAACCCCATATAGAAATTACCTGCATACGAATTCTAAATCATAGAAAAATAAACAATGCGAGAGCATAACACATAAAACACATATACACAGACATTTTCCCCTGGATCCCAAAACCGGGACTACCAGCTTGATTTTTCATTATATTCCTTTCAGTGTTACAATACATATTTATACATGCCAAAGCATCCAATACCATGGACTGAAAATCATCGCGTCCAAAACCATAGACCAAAAAGCCATAGGTAGGTTCACCCAACCTAATATAGGGTCCAAATTTTTTTTTCCCGAGTTGTTGCCCCAGACCCCATAGAGAGGGGCTACCCGCCCCCCTCAAACCTCCTAGATAGGGGGGGGGCTGCCGCCCCCCTGTGATCCCCCCACTGCAATCTCCGCAACGAAGGGGGGGCTCCGCCCCCCTCTAACCCCCTGGTTCACTACGTCGGTTAGTTGTGGAAAGAATATAACACAACCCAACAATCTCCCACTTGTTGTTTTCTTTCCGTAGGGGGCCACAAGAGAGCTTAATCATTTTTCCAGCCCTGAAATGCCCATTGTTTCTCCACACCAAGAGAACTTCTCAGAGCTCATAGACATTGTCAATGCATCTGTAGTATTCTTCAAAGTGTCCACCTTTACCAGCAACACCTTTTTGTCTTCTATCATATCCCTCACAAAGTGATATTGAGCATCAATGTGCTTTGTCTTTGAATTGTAAGCAGGGTTCTTTGCCAAGAAAATTGCACTTTTCCTGTCACAGTCTATCCTTATAGCTCCCTGTACCAACCCCATATTTGAACACAATCTCTGAAACCAAACTGCTTCCTTGCTTTGCATGAGTGGCTGCCATGTATTCTGCCTCTGTAGTTGATAGTGCCACTACAGATTGTTTCTTACTCATCCAACTGACTGCACCTCCAAATAGGTTAAACACATACCCACTTGTAGATCTTCTCTGGTCCAGATCTCCAACCCAGTCTGCATCAACAAAGCTACGAATATCCACCACTCTGTCCAATCCTGGTCTTCCTTGGTAGCACAAACCATAATCACTAGTGCCACGCAAATACTTGAAAACTCACTTCACTATTGTCCAGTGCTCCTTCCCTGGTTTTGACATAAACCTACTCAATACTCCCACTACATGAGTAATGTTTGGTCTAGTACAGACCATTGCATACATCAATCTACCAACTGCACTTGCATATGGAACACGGGACATGTCCTCTTCCTCTTCTTGTGTCTTGGGACACTATTCAACAGATAACCTCACACCTACAGGAATAGGAACCTTCATCGGTTTACTATCCTGCATGTTAAACCTCTGCAATATTATCTCGACATACTTCCTTTGGGTTAACCAAAGCTTCCTCTTTGCTTGATCTCTTTTAATTTCCATGCCCAAAATATAGTTTGCAGCACCAAGATCTTTCATGTCAAATTTGGAGGACAATTGGGTCTTCAAATCCTAGATAATTTCTTTGTCAAATCCTAGATAATTTCTTTGTCATTTCCAACCAGGAGCATATCATCCACATACAAGACTAGATAAATAACATGGTCACCAATTAATTTAAAATACACACAGTGATCTTCTTTGCTTTTGGTGAAGCCAAGTCCCCATATAAATGTATCAAATTTTTGATACCACGTCCTTGGTGATTGTTTTAACCCATACAGGGATTTCTTTAACTTGCATACCAGTTCTTTCTTGCCCTTCACTGCAAAGCATTCATGTTGCTTCATGTAGATTTCCTCTTCAAAGTCCCTGTGAAGAAATGTTGTCTTCAAATCCATCTATTCTACCTCAAAATCAAAAACAACAGCAATAGATAAAAGTAATCTAATAGAAGTTACCTTGGCAACAGGAGAAAAAATATCAACAAAATCAATTCCTGTCACCTGGGAATAACCTTTTTCTACCAATCGAGCTTTTTATTTCTCCACCTTCCCTTCTGCACTTGTCTTCTTTCTAAACACCCATTTGCTGCCAATGGGTTTCCTTCTAGCCGACACCTCCACCAGATCCCAAGCCTCATTTTTGTGCAAAAGATGCCATTTCATCAACCATGGCCTCTTTCCAGAGTTTTCCATCCTCTGAATCCACTGCTTCCTTCACAGTTCTGGGATCATCATCAGTAACAGACAAAGCAAAGTTTGAACAAAAAGCAGATGGACTATACCTTTCTGGCTGCCTTCTTTCTCGAGTTGATCTTCTCACAGCCCGAGTTTGTGGCTCTTCATCTTCTGATTACTCCTTTGCTACAGAGTCTGATTCTTCCTCCTTTAGTTCAAACTCTATCTTCACAGGTTCCTTTGGTTGGACTTCATGTTTAATAACATCTTTCACCTCTCTGAACACCACATCTCGACTGTACACAACCTTCCTTGACTGGGTTCCAAAGCTTATAACCCTTTAAACCATCCTTATACCCAATAAAGATGCACTTTTCAGATTTACTATCCAACTTGGTTTGTTTCTCCTTTGGAACATGTACATATGCATCACATCCAAATACCCTCAGATGTGAAAGAGAGGGTTTCTTACCAGTCCATACTTCTTGTGGAGTCTTATCCTCCAACGTTGATGAAGGTGACCTGTTGACCAAGTAACATGCAGTATCCACCGCCTCTACCCAGAATTCCTGTCGTATCCTACACCACTGAGCATGCTTCTTGCCCTTTCCATCAACGTCTTGTTCATTCTTTCTTCACCTCCATTTTACTGAGGTGTATATGGAGTAGTCTTCTGTTGTGCTATACCACACTTCTTACAGAATTCTTCAAATTCCTTGCTGCAAAATTCTCCACCATTATCTGTCCTCAACACCTTTATCTTCTTCTCTGTCTAATTTTCCACCAGAGCCTTAAATTCTTTAAACCTGTCAAAGACTTCAGATTTATTCTTAAGGAAATATATCCATGTATTCCTTGAGAAGTCATCTATAAATGATACATAGTACACAGACTTACCCAATGATGGAACCTTCACAAGTCCAAACACATCACTGTGCACAAACTCTAATATATGTTTTGTCCTCTTACCACCAGAGGGGAAACTCACCCGATTCTGCTTCCCATATACACAATTTTCACAGAAATCAAAATCCAGAGAGCTATTACTCATACCTTCTACCATACCTTTACCATGAAGTATTCGAAGGCCCTTCTCTCCAATATGTCCAAGCCTTTGATGCCACAACATGGTCTTCTCTCCAGAGACCACTAGATTTTCTGCTCCATTTTCAGGAACCATAGAACTATTGCACCCGTCAACAACAGTGCTACCTTGCAGCTTGTACAGAGTTCCAATCTGAACCCCCCGCATCAATACCAGTGCTCCTCGAACCATCTTGTAGGTATCCTTCTCGAACTCATCCTGCACCTGCATCATCCAACTTGCTTACAAAAATCAGATTTCTGGCCAATGCAGGAATATGCAGAACACTTGGAAGTGTTCCAACCCTTCCACCTTGCAACTTCAACTTTACTTTTCTGCGACCAATGATTCTAGCCTTCCTATCATCTCCTAACAAGAAATCACCACCATTGTATTTCTCATACTCGCAGAACCACTCTCTATGGGGAGTGAAGTGAAAGGATGCACCTGAGTCAATCAACCATGCCTTATGATCTACATGTGTACTTGAAGAAGCCAAGTACACATCCCCACCTTTATCTCAGGTGGTTTTCGCATCTGCAAAAGGAGCATCATCAAATCCCTTTCCTTTATCAGGAGCTTTAGATTTACAGTCCCTTTTGAAGTTCCCTTCCTTTCCACATTTCCAACACACCTCCTTTATAGGATTTCCTGGAGATTTAGATCTCCCACTCAATGACTTATTTTTATTTCTATTCGAGGACCGTCCTCATAAAGACAAGGCATCACCATTCTGGCTCTCCATATTTTTCCATCTCATCTCCTCCATCAGCAAGGCTAAGACTATTTCATCAAACAGCGAAGCAGTTGCATTGCTACCTATTGCAATAACCAGACTATCCCACGAATCTAGTAGAGAACACAACAAACTGATGCACTTATCTTCATCTAAAATTTTAATATCAATAGATGATAACTGACTTACCACAGTATTAAACACATTTAGATGCTCTATCACCGAGTCTCCATATTTCATCCTCAGGTTATATAGCTTTTTCTGTAGGAACAATTTATTCACCAGAGACTTAGATTGGTAAAAAGTCCCTAACTTGTCCCACAAAGCCTTTTCCGTAGCTTCCCCTGATACATTCAACAATACTGAATCTGAGACACACAATCGTATTGTGCTCTTTGCATTCCGATCCAACTTCTTCCATTCTTCATCGGTCACTCCCGTTGGTTTAGTACCGCGATCTACCATGATCCACTAATCTTTATCCACCAACAGATCCTCCATCTTGAGTTTCCACAACTCAAAACTCTGACCATTAAACTTATCAATCTCTATCTTTCCGCTACTCACCATCTTCTTTCAACACCAGAATTGATCTCGCAGATCTCCCACTGAACAGGGTCTACCACAAGCCCGAGCAAAACCCTTCAGCAACAAAGGTGTCCCCTTGAAGCCAAAACAACTTTGATACCAAATGTTGGTTTTAACCCTGTACAACAATTACCTGCATACGAATTCTAAGTCACAGAAAAATAAACAATGTGAGAGCATAACACATAAACCACATATACACAAAGAGTTTCCCTTGGATTCCAAAACTGGGACTAACAGCTTGATTTTTCATTATATTCCTTTCAATGTTATAATACATATTTATACATGCCGAAGCATCCAATACCATGGATGGAAAACCATTGCGTCCAAAACCATGGACCAAAAAACCATAGGTAGTTTCACCCAACCTAATATAGGGTCCAATTTTTTTTTTTCCCGGGGTGCTAGCTCGAACCCCATAGAGGGGGACTACTCGCCCCCCTCAAACCCCCCGGACAGGGGGGGCTGCCGCCCCCCCTGTGACCGCCCCACTACGCAATCAGCGCAATGAAGAGGGGGCTCCACCCCCCTTCTAACCCCCTAGTTCACTACGTCGGTTAGTCATGGAAAGAATATAACTCAACCCAAAATTTTGCTTACCATATATAAAAAGAAAATCAAAACCCCGTTGCATTAGTCATTTGCTTTCGGTACCAAGCAGCTTCACCTCCAATTCAACATTCTGAGTCAACAACTTTCATTCACAGATGCCATGGCCAAATAAGTAAGTTCCTCCTCTGTCATCCATAACCCATTAATGGACGTTGAACATGATATTTTTGACACCTTTTGCACAATTATGCACCATTCCTTGTATCAAGAAGTCACTTTGAACCATAAAAGGTCCCCTATATTCATGGCAATGGTTAGGTCAGGCATGTTAGTAGCATTTGTCCCAAAAATGCACTTGTTCCCTAAATTCATTCAGTGGTTAGCCTCATCAATGTACCCTAAGAATTGTTTTGTAATGAACCAGTCTGGAGAGAATGTTTTCCATGTAACCTTTCAGTTAATTCACCAAGCTTTGAATTACCCTGTATCTTGAACTTATACCACCTTTATTGAAGAGTCTTTGGTCTCATATTATGACAATATGTCATCCTAGGAATTTTCTTATGCTACCTCATTCTTAGCTCCTAAATATGGATAATTCTCTCCAGATGGAAATGTGTTCTCTTTAGACATCTTTGCAGGTGATTTCTAAGATTTTTGGGAAGACAGATTGATAAAGCAGTGTTGGGATTTTTCTCTTTAATGATGAAACCATAAGTAGTACTAGATATTCCAATATTTTGGGTAGACACTATTAATACTCAATTCATGACTCTGTCACTTATTGGTTCCTTCAGTTATTACTTATTTATTTATGTACTAGAATGTTGAAAATTTTACAAGTTTGGGACTAAATATTTTTGAGATAAACAAAAAGAAGCAGTCAGTGGTATTCTAGACAGACCCGATAAGGGGTGATCCAGGAGATGGTGGCCTGTTTGAATTCACTTCTTTATTCCTTCCAGTGGCCTACAAGATCTTGAATGGAACATTGCCCCCAAAATTTCTTCCCAAAGCTCAAGAATTCCTTCAATTGAGCAAGGATGTAAGATGTGGAGACTGGTTCATATTTGAAGAACAAGTTGAGATCAGGCTTTATGGAGCCTCAATCAAACCTTATAGGTTACTGAAATTTGTGCCAATGAGGCTCTTTGCTCTTGAGTTTATCAGACAAAGCTTGAATGTGGATTAGGTTCATTTTGTTCCCATGAAGAAGGGCTATTTATTTACATTGCCAAGAGTAGTAGGACCCTTCATTATGAACACTAGACAGGCTGCTCAAGAGGTTGAGATGTTATTGAATGACACGTGTCTCTTACAGGGGGTTGAGTGGGCTTATGACCCTCAACAAATTATTTCAAAAATAAGGTTAGAGAATGGATATTCAGCCTTTGTGCAAGAAAGTAGACCGGAAATGGAGAAAATGGAAAATGGGGGTCTACAGAGCACCAAATGGGTGGAGATTGAAACCCATAGTATTTTAGAAAAAGGTGCCAAGATGGATAGAGAAGATGTTATTTATCTTGATGAAGAAGAATTAGAAACAATAAAAGGGCTAAACTTTTGGATGTAATGTCTTCATCGCAACCTGGTTTAGTGATCCAATTGGGAGAAGTAGAAGGTGCACCAACGTATCCATCCTCCAAAGAAACTATTCATGATCAGGTTCCTATGATTCAAAACATGTTTGCCCAGATAGCTGAGAGAAACCAGAAATTAAAGTCAAATATGGAGGCTTAGGCTGAGTCTCAAGTTGTTCTTGAGAAAACCCGATTATTGTCTGCTATAGACTTAGAGAAAAGTCAACTTAAAATTGCATTTTCTCATCCTACTGAGATGTCATTTGGATCCACAAGTAATTTCAAAATTGTTAATTTAAATGTTGATACTCATAAGCTTCCTATGCTTGACAATATCAATTTGCACATACAGACTGGGCAATTGAGTGTCAATGAATTACATAGGACAAATGTAGTTGCTATTAAAGTAGACAAAATGTTACATAAAGTAATTCAGTAATTAAGGTTGGAAAAAGCCAACTCCATGGCTCTGAAAGGCTAGGTGGATGAATTAAACAAGATTATTATTAAAATAGGAGTCAACCTTGATGATCAACCCGCAATACAAAAATTGTTGCAATTTTCTAAGTCAGAGATTGGAATTTTGAAGAAGAAGTTGAATTTGCCTACATGTGAGAATCCTATCGCTGCAAAGATAGTTGAGGTTGAGAATGAAAAGGAGAAGTTGTTACAGCATGTATTACATAAAAATGAAGAAGTTTCTTTACTTAAAGAATCATTGGATAAGCTGCAAAAATAGGTGGATACTCATTTATGCACAATAGTGACGCTAACCAATACAGAGGATCCAGTAGCACAGATATTACAACTAGGGATAAAGTTAAAGATGGCCGAGAATGATGTGAAGAAAGCACAAAGGGACATGGAAAAATCCTATAAACTCTTAAACCTAAGTGAAGAAGAAGCTAGAATGGAGAAGGAAAACATAAAGAAATACATAGAAGACCTTCTAAGGGTTGAAGAGGAGATTAAAAGGCTGAAGGAGAAGATGAAGGGAAATATGTCCTTAATTCAAGCTAGATAGATTCTATGGGATGAAATTATTGTAGTTATCAGGAATATCTGGGAGTTCCTTGTTATTATGTCTGATGAAAAAGCACTTGTAAGAGATATGGAAAGTGTGCTTATGCAGGACAAATAGAAAGCACTAGACAAATCAAAGTTTGGAAAAAGAATGATAGATTTTATTAATTCTAAGTCTACTTCAGAGCTAAAGGAGCATGACATTACAGACATAACACTATGTGCAATATATTTTAATAAGATGATTGTTAGAAACATTTACAGAAATACTGCCGAGAAGATGATAAATGAGATCAAAGAAGCAGTTTCTAAATTTAACATCTTGTTTGATAAAATAGTTAGAGTTGGGCTTCCTTCTTGCTGGGATTTACAGGGAAACTTGTTGCCATGGAAAAGGTATGAGACCTTTCTAGTTGAGGTGAAAAGCAAAGTTGACAACACTCATGAGAAGACAACAATAATGAAGGAAACAACTATTGTGAATTGTCTTAATAAAGATTTTAAGTTTTTGTGGATGGTGAAGACTTTGTTTACAGACAAGCCTACGTATAGTAGGATTACAACATACAGAATGGCACTCAACAAATTGGAAGAAGCACCAATGTCACATGTACCATTGTCGAGAAAATGCAAAGAGTGGATGATAGAGCAGACAAAAGATGCATCAACAGAACCATCTACTGAAGCCACTGATTCGAATAGTGATCAGCAATCAACAATCATAATTTAATTCCTCTCCATTTTATGTTATCTTATCTCCCGAGGAAAGTGAGGTGTCTTTACCCTCCAATGTAATTTTCTGAAATGACTTTTTACTTTAGGCACTTGGAAAATAGTTAAGTAGTTTAACAATTTTGGTAGTTACCAACTGTCCTATGATGTTTAAAAAGAGGAAAAATCAAAGAAGACAAGTCAAATTTTTGGATAATCTGAAGACTACACATTTTGTACTTGATAAATTGATGACTAATAAAAGAATCATGGGTTTTCGATACAGTGTTGGGTATGAATTGTAATCTCTCTATTTTCTGTCATTTTGTCTCTTCCTCTCTTTAAATATGGTAATGAAGTTGCAGATCTTTGTTTACTTCTGTGAATAAAGTTAAATTTCCTTCTCAAAGTATTCTTCACACAACATTTATATCCAGCACCACATGGCATCTTGAGGCTTTCATATCAACTATATATTAAGGGTTTAAAATCATGTTCTTCATACTCCTCAAAATGAAGACACATTATACAAATAAGTGACATGCATAATACATTTTAATGTCTTAAGCACAATTTCTCCACAGCCTAGAAATTGGTTTCTTAAGGGACAACAGGTTGTTTAAGGGTCTACGTTGAAATACTATAAATATATGGGATAAGATGGAGAGTGAATTCCTTAGAAAGTATCAAGAATATTATATAACTTGAGAGCTTAAGGAGGATTTCTTTAAAATTGCACAAAAGGAGGAAGAAAATTTGGACGATTTCATGGATCCGTTTCAATGCAATGCACATAGGTCTTTTTATGCTTCACTAGGAGGAAATATTTTGATAAATTGTTTTATTAAGGGTATAGGGGATGAATGACTGGATTTGCCAAATTTCATGGGAAAATGATATGCTTCCAAAGAAACTTATGACAATATCTATAATTTATGGAAAAGTTGTTCATGAGGATCAACCAGGGGGAGAATAGGGATTAGGGACCTTTCCAAGGTTAGAAAATTAGCCAATGAGGGAGTACTTTGTGTGAAGATTGGAAATTTTGTTAGAATATTTTAAGACCAAAATCCTTGGAACACTAACTAGTTAGTTGGATGTGTTTCAAGAAAAATAAAAACAATTTGAAGCTAGGAAGGAACTTGCTATATTCTGCCTGATATGTAGAATTAAACATCCTTCTAGGGAATGTCTGATGAAATTCATGGAAATATGTGGGATATGTGATAAAGAGAATTCTAGAAAATCATGTCCATCCTTGCCCAGATTTAAAGAAGTTTACCAGGGCGATAGCGGGGAGGTTGAACTAGTTTGTTTCTTGGGCTAAAATAAGTCATGGAAGCCATGACCCCCTAGGTATGAATCATGATCCCTTTAAATTTTTCAATACTTTGGATACTCAATATAATCTTCCACAGACACAATCATATGCTCCCTAGTGGCAGAATCCCTAAAAATTCCAATACTATTTAGCTTTGGTGCAATGATCAATTAAACTAGTATGAAACCAATCTTGGTCATTGAACTGGTGAAATTTCCCTGTTCCTGGACAATCATTTTTAGTATCCCAACAACAACTTTCCTCATTGGTCCCTCCCACAACTTCAATTACAGTTTCATTTTAATCTTGTAGTCAATGCTGCAAAAAATTTCAATGTTGTTTGACCTCAAATACCTATTCAAGTTGCAGCAAACCCAAATAATAAAATGGTGCAACAGGTTGAAACCACCAACTTCATAGCTTATATTATTCGTCCTTTTGAGTGAAATGATAGACAAATTAGGTTTGGGAAGACACTTCACTCACAAAGCTCAATGTTGATTATAGAAAAAGTGGAAGATGAAATTTCACATGAGGAAGCAAGGAATACTCATGACAAAAACAAAAATTCTCAATATATCAAATATCCAAGAGTAACAGAAGAAACAACAACACAAGTGGTTGTTTCTAATCCACTTGATACTCTATTTGTTACTCGCCCATTTACTAAATGACTGGTAATAGAAAAAAAATCCCTACAAGCTAAGTTTAATATGTTGGGATAACTAAAAAAATGTATGTTAAGATTCCATTGATTCAAGAAATTAGAGACATGTCAACTTATCCTAGGATTGTCTGAGACTTATGCCTTAAGAAATCTATAAGAGAACCTAAGGATTGACCCATTGTTCATGTTTTAGGGAAATTTCCTAGTTTAATTTTGGGAGGGAATAAGGTTGTTAAGTATGACGATCTCAGAAGGCCAACAATTATGGTTCAAATTCAAAAGATATTTTTTCCAAATGCATTAGTGGACTTAGGTGTAGCCAATAACATTATGACCAAGGGATCTTAGTAAATCTTGGGAGCTACACCTCATAGGCCTACACCCACTGTCCTTGAACTAGTTGATTAGTCCACGAGCTCACTCGAGTAAATTCTGGAAGATGTGGTCATATCTATAGATTCCTAGGCCTATCCAACAAATTTAGTTATGGTCTAGGTAAAATATAGCCTTAGTAATCATATTTTGATATTGTGAAGGCTCTGGTTAGTTAGAAATGATTCCTATATTGGGTGCAGAATAGGGAGTATGATGATCTCCCATAGGGAATTTACGAAGAAATTGACTCTTTATCCACTAAAAAAACCTAACCCAACTCGTGAAGATCCTATATGGACCAATCTTGAACCTAAAAGTGACATTTATCAGTCCATCTTAACTATTGAGAAACCCTTAGCATTCAAAACTAAAACATAGGATGATAGAATAAATGCATTTATTAGTAACCCTTCCTCTATTGCACAACTTGTTCATCAACTAATATAAATGGAAATGGAAGATAATATTGTAGGTGATTCTAATTTACAAAAAGAAGAGGAGGAAATACCAACTTCAGTCATCCATAATAGTGTCCCTCTTGAAATTAAGCCAAGGAAAACATTGAATATCAATATAAACTTAACCCTTGAGTAGAATGATAAGTTGTTACAAGCTCTAAAAAGGCAAAAGGAAACCTTTGATTGCAACTAAAAAGATGTGAAGGGAATACATATTTATCCTTATAGACGTTGTGTCTATATTAAGGATGAATACACTCCCATTTGACAACAACAAAGAATAATGAATCTTACTTTAAGGGATGCCGTTAAACACGAACTCCAGATGTTGTTGGATGCTAATTTTATCTATCTAATATCTAATAGTGAGTGAGTTTCCCCTCTTAAGATTGTCCCAAAGAAGAATGGTAAGTTGTAAATCTATTAGAACATCATGAATTGAAGAAAGAAACATAGAAATACCATTTTCCTTTGCCATTTATTAACCAAGTCTTGGATACAGTATCAGGGAGAATGTTTTAATCCTTCCTTGATGGTTTTTATGGACATAATTAGAATGAGATCTTTGGATAAGACTAGGACAAGACAAATTTCAGTTTCCCATGGGGCACATTTTCATATTGTTTTCTTCCCTTCAATCTCTGTAATGCATCTGCCACCTTTCTGCAAGCTATATTAGGCGTATTTTTTATTTGATTAATGATAGTAGTGAAATAAACATGGATGATTTCACACTATATGGAACTGAGCTTGACCAAGAACTATTTAATTTATAGGAAACACTCCAATGATGTATAATGTCTAATCTTGCATTAAGTACAGAGAAGTTCCATATGATGATGACGAAAAGTGTAGTTTTGGGACACCTTCTTTCAGTTGTTGACATTCAGGTTGACCTAACTAAAGTACAGTTGAATTTAAGCCTATTTCCTCCAAAGACACAAAATGAGGTATGTATATTTTTAGGTGCAACTGCATATTATCGTCATTTCATTGAAAATTACTCTAAAACTGTGTCCCCTTTCTATGAACTATTGATGAAGGATGCAACATTTTTGTGGACCAATGACTATCAGGTTGCTTTTAAAAAATTAAACAACCTTGTATCTACAACTCTTGTATTGTGTAGACCTAATTGGAAATTTCCATTCCATATTGCCTCAGACACTTTTGACATGGTTGTGATAGCTAAACTTAACAAGAGGAAGATAAGAAATCATATGCCATCTATCATCCCAACAAAAACATGTCATTAACAGAACTGAAATACATGGTAATGGAGAAATAATTTCATGTTGTCATATTTGCAATTAACAAATTTGAGCTTTATATAATCGATGACCCCACTTTTGTGCACACAGATCATTTAGCCGTTAGGTACTTAGAAATAAACCTATTACTAGTGCATGTGTTATTAGGTGGTTGTTACTTATGCAAAAAATTGATATTACAATTATTGACAAATCTAGCAGGGATAATGTAGTTGCAGACCTTTTATCTAGGTTGGTTATAAATAGTAACAATTTTCTTTTAAAAGTTAGTTTTACTTATGAATACTTGTTTAAAGTGTCCATTCATACACTGGGGTATTTGGAAATTGCAAACTACCTTGATGCAAGAAAATTTCCAAGTCACGTGTCTCCACGAGAAAGAACAAGGATCATTCAGCAGAGTACCATATTTTCATGGATAGATGCGTACCTTTTTTAGATACGATTTGATTAGATAATTCAAATATGGATCGATGAATATGAAATTTAGGAAATTATTAAAGCCTATAATGATGGCCCCTGTTGTGGTTATTTTGTACATAGACGGATTGGCCATAAGGTGTTGCGTACGGGTTACTATTGGACCTCTATATTCAAGATGCTAAGAAATATATTATAGGCTGAAATAGCTCTCAGAGGATGGGCCAACCCATCCAGTATAATGAGATGAACTTATAAACAAAGCAAGTGATCGAGCCTTTTGAAAAATGGGCCCTTGATTTTATCATTCCTGTCAATCCTTCATCACATCATAAATATTACATCCTGGTCTGCACTAACTATGTAACAAAATTCTTCGAGGAAAGAGATTTTTCATGTGCCAAAAAAAAGCCTATCATTGGCTTATTGTATTAAGAATTTTTTTACCGATATGGGATAGCAAGAGAAGTGGTCGCAAATGGTGGAGCTTTGTTTACTAGTAACATCTTCAAGGAACTTCTTGAGAAGTATGAGGTTAGGCATCAACTCACCTCACCCTATAACCCACAAGCAAACAAGTAGGTCAAGAGAACCAATAAAGTATTGGAGAACATTCTCACTAAAATAGTAGTCAGTCATCTTCAAGATGGGGCTGATAGACTGTCTAAAGCCTTATGGACTTAGAGCGAATCATGGAGAAACTCAATAGTGTTTTCCCCATTTCAGCTGGTATATGGGAAGTGTCCCATATTTCTGATCAAGTTTGAAATCAAAACACTGATAAATATAATGGAAGTTGTCTTGGATTTATTAGCATCATAGAAGCATCCTCTAGAACAACTTCATGAATCGAATGAAATACTTTTTAATACATTAAACCATACAAATATTATCCAAAAATAAAGTGCCAAATGGCATGATAATCTAATCAAAAAGAAGTTTTTAAAACCTAGAGATTGATCACTTTTATATGATTCCCAATTCAAATGTTTTAAGTGGAAATTAGGTAGTAGATGTTTGGGCCCATATGAAATAGATAATGTATTTGACAATTGGACAATCAAGATAGTAACCATTTATGCAAAACACACCCCTTCACTCATTAATGGGCATTGACTTTGGTTGTATCATCATCCAACCTCAAGGGATTCCTTTATCAAAAATGTTCTTACTATAATTCAATTGGAAATCATGCCTAAGGAAGAGTAGTCCTCCACAATCACCTTTACATCTCCACCTTTATATGTGTGTGTGTGTGTGTGTGTGTGTGAAAACTCTTAGGAACATAGTTTGAGCAACTAACAAGTGAAAACTATCTTTCTAGCACTTGAAAATTGAAAAAACAAACAAAAAAAGAAAGTGAACTTTATATATACATGTGTGTGATGAAATCTAAATAATTTTTGTTTCTAAATGAAATGTTGTGGTTTTTCTTGCTGCAAGAAAACTATTGTTATTTTTCAAGTAACAACTTTCTAATACTTGTCAAATAGTATCTCCCTCACTCTTTCAGTAACAACCTGCCACTCTTCTGACACCAACATTGTGAGTTATTTCTACTTGTAAAGAATATCACATTCCTTGTTATCTCTATCCATTGTGAAAAAGTATTTATCATCGCTATTATCTTTACTACCAACATTGTTGAATACTAGGTGGCCTTAATATCTTATCAAGTGACCTACATTTTTTACCATTGATTTACCGACATCATTCATTCCATGCGTGATTATCATTACACACCATTGTATCATCAACCATGAACCATACTATTTCCTCCTCGCATACCGTAAGATGAAATAATATATGAATTATTTGTCATTTATTTATTGCACTAAATTAATGTGGTTAATCATATGCCACTACCAATCCTTCCCATGAATGAGGTTGTTCAAACATTTAAGTAGGTGGAGGGGGTGGTTCCAACACTCTTGATGATTAAACTTCATACTCCCCACTATTATACCCAATCATGTTGAACCATACTCACCTAATTTAAAAGGAAACTTACTAAATTTGGAAAATACATAGCATTACCCCCCCATCCTTTACATGTAGAATCAAGAGTAGTTCAGCTTCAGTTGTTGGGAATTATTTGCAAAATGGAAGGTTTGATAGTCTGCCATCAACCTAAAGATGTAGGATAGTTGCAGAAGAAATTGGTTGTTTATGAGGTATTCCAAAACTCATGATGGACAAAATATTTTGAAAAACTATAGGGTTTTGATGAGGAGGTTACAGTGGAGTTTGCTAAGAATCTAGAGAATGAAAAGTTTGTGGTTAAAAGAGTAGAAATAATGGTAACATAGGAAATGATAGAAAAAGTAACAGGTCTTTCACAACAGGGGGGACATTGGTTTGTGAGGAGAAAATTGTTGGTCGGAGAAACAAAATAATTTGTCAAGAGAAAGGAATGTCTCCATCCATGTGGAAAGAGCTACTCACATGACTCCCTGTCAATCTTGTGGAAGGATGTGGCTTTATTTGTACAAAAGTATCTAACTTGTGAAGGACATTATAAGGTAATATTTACTTACCATTTGAAGTTGTTATCACATTTATGTCATAATAAATTGATAAGTGTTTCATATCTTATGTTGAAAACATTACATCACATGGCACACACTAAGAAGGGTTCGAATCATTGTGCAGTGATAGTAACAAACCATGGGCTAGTAAAAATCTTGGTCCTTGAATCTCTGAAGAATACTTAGAAAAATTGGGAATAATTCTTGGGTTTATCAGATGAATCAGAGATATAAAAACATGGTGAATAGGAATCATGGGAATTCAATGAGTCTATGTAAAATGTGAAGGGTTTTGTGATCAGGATGATGACCCTAAGAAGGTTGAATATAAAGAGAAGTCTGATATGCCTACTTCACCACCCTTAGAAGATATTGAGGTAAATAATCTAAGTATCACCCCAAAGGATCAATGTCGATCTCCCACAATTGAAAAAGCACAAGTAGAATTGTCGGTGCCCTCTAGAAAAAGAAAGAGACTCGTTAAATATTTTGTCTCCATTTTAACTAGGAGAAGAAAAAGGTCAATGGGCTTAGATACAACACCTCCTCTTACACCACTATTATTGAAAATGCAGGGTGTTGAGCTTACTTCACAAGAACCAGGGGTCAGCGAAATTGGGGAAACTAATAGAGAGATTACTAAGGTGATCATCGAATTGAATAATGGAACCATGGCTACTATAGAAGAACTAGACACAAAAAAACTAGCCAATAGAGAGGTTTTCTGGGGTGTAAAAGGGGAAAATTAAGTTGAGTCTACATTTGTCACACAAGAACTAATTGTAGAGGAAGAGATAAAGTAACTTCCAACCTCACAAGAACCTAACACAATTGAAGAATTTAATCTAGAATCTGCTAATGAGCCCTGGTATTGCAACAAGAATTTTGAAGCTCCCAAGGCTACCAACTTAAATTATCAACCTCGGGTTCATACAAACTTAAAAGGTGTCAACACTATATGTGCGGCATAAAATTTATCCTTATTTCATTTATCTGATGCAATTTCATACAAAATTAGGAGGTTGTAGCATTGTATGTGTAGTAGGTGGTGTACTTCTACCTAAGTTGGTGCAAGAGACTATAGTACTCTATGTTTGTAGAAAGGAAAAGTAAAACTAATCTTAATTTCAGAAAAGGAAACCTACTTACTTTTGTAGAAACGAAACTTAATTAATTTTGCAGAGATGAAAACCTAGTTACTTTTGTAGAAAGGAAAGACTATTCTACTTTGCATGAATGTAAATTCTAATACTACTTGAAAAAATGTAAATATTAACCTATTTGCAGAGTGTAAATGGTACATCAAAAGGAAACCTAGTCTATGTAATTGAAATAACAATGTTGGAAATGGAAACCCTAGCTTAAGATGCATGAAACAAAAACCTAATCATGAAATAATTCTTCAATCACTACATTCAAGATAAATTTTGTCAATAGAATCAACAAGGTGCTTCATAAAGTAATCATGAAAATCATCGTTATGCTCTTCAAGTCATGAATTTGTCAACTAATCCAAATTGCAAAGGTGAATTACAATGCAGAAGAGGTAAGGATTAAGAGGTATTTGGTCTTACTAAATCACAAATTCAAAGCCTAGGGGGTCATGATTCAGGTCTAAGAGACAAAAACCAATATTTTGGAGTAAATTTTGTCAAGTTTACACGTGATACAAGACTACTACAGGACCACGAAATGACAGCTACGAGATTTCTACTCCTCGAGATAACTTGTAGAATGCCCAAGAAAATAAAATTCAAATGAGATTAGAGTTTTTTTATTAAGTAGGGTATCATAGGATGCAATTCCAAGTGGAATCACTCAAAAATACCCTTATTAACATGTGCTAAAAAATAACAAAAAATTACAACTCTAAAAATTGAAAATTCAAGAATCAGTGAGTTCGTTAACATATCAAATGCCTAGCCTAATCAGGTACAAATGATATGGCATAAATTTTATTATTATATTTAAATTTTTATGACTCAATACAAGTGGAAACAACTCAAATGAAGCTCATTAACACATTCTAAAAAATACCAAAAAATGACTACTATTTTGCTACAAGAGACTTCTAGAAATTCTAGATTTGTGTACTAGCAAACCAATCCAAGTAGCTCAATGATGAACATGATTTTTCAAAGTTATTCTTAGGATGAATCATGCTTGTGAAACTATAAATAACCAACAAATAAACTCACTTCAATCATTTAACCAATATGACCTTTCTGACGGTGCTGGACTCGCCAACATGTCAGGAGAGCTCCCTGGTAAGAAGCCCCAACTAGACCTAAGACCGTTTGGAGTAGGAGTCCCAGAGTGTTATAGCACCATTTACCACCCTTGGTATTTTTGATGCCTGGTTTATGGCCTAGGGCAACCCCTCCTTCCAGACTTGGTTGAAATATATTAAAAACAATGTTTTATTCACTGTACGCTACTTTGCCATGAGATAAAAGTGTGTATATGTAGGTCAGTCAATACCCAACCCACGCATATGTGTTAAAACACTTAAAAAATTAAACTTCCTTAATTATGTGCTGAGTTCATGGGTTTTACCTGTTTATTACCTCCTATTGCCCGTGGCCCAACTGTATCCCAACTATTCTCCAACTAAAAAACTAATTGGGAGAAGTATAAATAGACTTCTATGGGAAGGCCTGAAGGAGGAGAAGAGATAGAGTTATTATACTGAGATTATCCCTGATTGAGTCTGATGAATCCCTGTGCCTCATGCATTTCCCCAAGCTTCAGGAAACCCTTGCTTCCTTGATTATAAATTTTCTCCCTCTTGCTTGAGATATCATGGTATTGGTTATGGAAGAAGATTGTTGAAGGCTAGGATAGGATGAATCTAGAGCACGGTTCCGCTTGGAGCCGGAAGAAGAAGAATCAGGTGAATTCTCTCCATGTTATTTATAGCTTAGTGCAATAATTTGTTTTTTGTATTGTTTCCGAAATTAACTTTGTTTATGCATCAAATTATGTTTTAATTCATATATGAATGTTGTTTTGATTTATGATCAATCTTTTGTTTATATGATATAAAGTCAAATTTCGTGAATATGCTTTACTTCTATACTGCTATGATGTTTGAATTGAATGATTTTCAAGTTTGAAGAACTTTAGGAGTTGCAGAGGGTCTCAACCATGCGGGACCTACTCGAACGAAGGAAATCTGGGTATGATCGCTCTTACGTAGTTTGATTATATAAGAATTTTGCCTGAGTTGTATGAGTGTTTCTTGTTGTAGTTTGATTATGCTCTGTTGGGCTTCTAACCCAAAATCCTAGGGTACTTATTCTCGAAACATAATTGGCGACTCCATTAGGGATAAAAATATTTTTATTCCTAGTTTTGGTTGTTCAGTGTCAATCAGGGCTTAGTCTTTGGTTTTCTTGTTGTTAGAGTCTTATTTGGTCTACTAGAGTCTCAGACCTTAAGTCTAATCTTTTTTATCTGGCTTTGTTTTTTACTTTTCTTGTAAAGATTTGTTACACCTTTTACCCTGTTTACAGTAGCGTACACACGCTTGTTTTTGTAAATTGAACTCGCGTGTACGTGAGTTTCCTATATTAGAAGCACGTGTACACACCTTTGTGCTTGAACATAGTTGCATATACAAATTTGTGCATTGTTTATTTAAATCTCTCTGCCCAGATAGATTTGTTTCCTGGTCTATTTAGTCTCTGTGTGGTCAATTCTTGTCTAAAGAATTTCATTATTCTACAACCTTATTGTTTCAAAGTCTCTTCCTCATTGAAAATATTTGGCCTGGGTTTGCTTTTTGAGTGCGTTTGTAATTGGGGTTTTGGCACACAAGACTTCGTTAAGAAGTTATTGATTGTTCTGGTCCTCCAGAATAGGATATTGTTTCCAGTTTCAGTGTCAAGCTCGGTTTTTGGATCTACTTTCTTTGCTTTCCTTCGTTTTGTGGCCTTATATCTTTTCTTCCTTTTTGAAAGTCTTTTTGACGAATTTGGAAGTATTTGTGCCCCGGATTCTTGGTTAGTTTTTCAAGCTCTTTGCTACTGTTTGGGTTGTTTAGTACAAGTTGAAGCCTTTTTTCTCAAGTTTTCATTCATCTTCGAGTTTGTAACTTGCAAAGACTCCTTGTGCTTTCTTTTTTATTTTTGAGTTTTAGTAGCATTTTGGGTGATTTCAAAAAGTTTTTTTTGGTTGTTTCTTGAAAATGAAAAGATCTCAAAAAACTTTGTTTTTGTTTTCTTTTGCCAAGTTTGATTTTGGTTTATTTTGTTTTATAAAAGTGAATTGTGGTCTTTTACGATTTATCCTTCTTGTTTGGAGAGAATTTTGTGTTCAAAATTTGTATCCTCTTCAATACTTAGGTTGGGTCATTGACATTTATAAAGAATTGCTTTAGCTTTTTTAGTGATTTAGGATCTTACATCTTCATTATACCTTGCATTAGGGTAGTTTTCATTATTAAAGCATTTGGAGTCTTTTAGTTTTTGGGTGTGTGAAGTGTGTTTCAAGAAAAGAAAAGAAAAAGTATTTTGCTTTATAGAATTTTCGTAGAACCCTCGTAGAGATCTCTTTTCATCGAAGAACAAATGATTACATTTATGTAGTTAGTTTTTCATTGATTTCTTTTGCATCATACAAACACCATTGGTTTCACTTCCATCTATATGCTTGACTTAAAAGAACAACCACTAAAATCAAGTGATTAATTGAAATAAACTAGAACTTTTATGTTGTCATCAAAATACACCAACAAGTTTAGGTTTATTAGGGCCTTGGATTAGGCGAGAGGAGAATTAACTCTCCAAGGCTGCTCAAAATTATAAAACATAAAAGTTTGATTAATGAGCGAAATCCAATAGCTTTAGGGAGACCGAGAAAGCTCCATAACTGGGAGTAAAGCACGAGGGAGAGTGAAGATAAGAACGAGAAAGACCCCCTCTCTTGCTTGTTGGATCCCTCCTCACGGCTGTTTCGCCCAACTTCTGATACAAGTTGGTGACAATAGTTGCCTATCCTAGGGATCACACACGTGGCTGCGAAGGGGAATCCCATGGCACCTAAGGCTAACATTGTATCACATTCAGCAGTACTTTTGGAGGGTACCCTTGCGAAGAATGGGTGCTTGCCCCAGCTAAGGTTGTTGTCTGGAGGTTAGCGTAACTGCTTCTGATACCTTCATTGGTAGGCTTGGGCTGTTATCATCCCAAACTATCTTCGAAAGATCCCTTAATTCACTTTCTTGTATTTTGGTATCCGGTCCTCATCAGCCAGAGCCAAAATACTTGGAAGTTGCTTGATTGGTCGCATCTTTAGGGATTTTATAGTCGAGTGCTCTTTTCTCTTTGTATATAGTTGGATTTAGTTATTTTTGTCATCACTTTTGGACTTTAGATTCTGAGTGAATGACCTACCACTCCACCAATCTTGAAAGGCTTTTGATCTTTCTCTCAAAAGTTATGGATTTTTCCCCTCAAGGGAAAAGGTTTTGATTGTGCATATATCTTCCTTGGAAATTCATTTGTACATTCCAATCAGGGAAGTATCTGTGAATAAGTTAGATAGGGCCAATATTCATGTGGAAACCAACCAAGGTACCCTCCCAAAAGGGGATCCTTGTGCTTTTCGTTTCTTTGGAAATGTTGGTACCCCCTTAATGGCCACTTTGAATATTCCTGGATCGAATGTTGGACTACCAGTTTGGTTGTGGTCCACACTAAATATTCTAGATGTTCTTGAAGCTTCTCAAATGAATGCTTTATTTCAAGGGCATCAAATTGGTCGTTCATCTTCTTTTAAAGAGAAATATAGGATTCCTCTACCTCCTCCTTCTTGTAATAAGAGATCTGGAAATAGGAGAAAGAGGAAGATGAAAAAGAAGAATAATTCTATCAATTCATCCTCAACCTCTTCTAGTCATGTTGGAGATGAGTCTTCAGCCATTGCCAGTCATGCTAGGGGCATAAGTCTAGTCACTACAATTCATACTAGCAATTCATCATCAACCTTTGCAAGTCATGTTGGAGATGAGCTTTCAGCCACTACAACTCATGCTGGGGGCATAAGTCTAGTCACTGCGAGTAATACTAGTGGTGGGCTCAAGTATTGCAGCAATAATGCTGCAACTCCTGGGGCTCCCTTCTTTACTTTTATCAACCCGGTTGTTCGTAAAAAACTTGGAAGCAACGGTGCTATATGCACAAGTACTAGCTCTTGCCGCAGCTGTTACTTGGTCAGCTGGCACAAGTCCGCTAGGGGCTTTAGCCAACTTCTATGGGCTCTTAGAAGAAGCTTCTAATTGATGGATGAAAGCTAACTCAAAGGAAGCTAATCTACTTGCGAAAAGAGATTGAAGAACTGAAGGAAATCGCAAACCCTAGAAAACCCTAACTCTACCAGCTAGTCCTACTGATGCAAAGATGAGAGTGCAAACTACTGAAAGAGATGCCATTACTTCTATGAAGGTAAAATACATGTGTTTAGACTTCCTTTGTCCTAAGAAAGGATCTTTTTGTATTTTTGATTAAGTTGTCAATTTTCTCATGCATATGCTTGAACTGTGCTTTACTGTGCAGGGGTGGATCAAGGAAGAGAAATGCTTGGAAAAGGTTGGAAGGGGTTCAGAGAGGGTCTAAGGAGTCCCTAACACTCTTCCAGAGAGTTCCACAAAGTTTGGATATCAAGAAGCCTCATTTGTGAGCTTCTACAGGAAGTCTACAGGGGTTCTACAGGATGTTTCAGAATTTCTACAGGATGTTTGGAAATCGGTTTTTAGCGGATGGATGAGTGAGGGAAGGTGCATGGATGGACTTGGAGGTAGGATAGGGGTGTAAAAGGGCCTAAGGACTGGTGGATGGAGCGGTGAAGAGGTGTAGAAGGCTGACTTGGCTTGAAGAAGGATAAGGCAATGATGAGCAAGAAGGTAGGGTTACGTGGACAAAAAGTATAGATGGGAGACGAGAAACTTAGCTAAGAGACAGAACAGGTGGCTCAGATGATACTTTGGGTGGATGAAAGAATGGAAGAGATTCCCTGCATGGTGTACCTTGATCAAATCAACAAAGGCTTGCAAATGATCAAATCTTGAACTAATCTAGTCTAACCATCAACAACATAAATGAACAACAGCTTTATTTGGGAAGAAAACCTTGTACATCAACTATGCAAAGAAACATTTCAGATGTCCAAACCCATGATTAATATCTACAAATGAAAATAGTACAGTAAGGATTGCATGGTCAAGCAAACTAGTGTTTTTGTTGAAGCAGCACTGTTTCCTTAATTCCAGCCCCTAATCCAATAAGGATGAGGTGAAACTGGGAGTGTGGTTGTCCCTTTTCTTTGAGGTTTTTTCTGTTATTATCCTACCAAAGAACCTGAAGCAATTTCACTCATAAACAATGATCTATTCAAGCAACATAAATAAATCTACATAACAGAAATATGTTCAAATGCATAAAGGAAAACAATGATACGTAAAGGAAAGTAACAGTACAGAAAGGAGGCCCTAGGCTCTCAGGTTGGGCCCAACCCTGAGAGCTATGGCTCCTATGAAAAACTCAGATTTGATAGGAAACCAAACTACTTCTCATTATCCAAAAATAATCATAAGATTGATGCCAAAAATGGCTACAAAAGAACAAAATAGGATTGGCAGCATTGAGGTGCAAAATACACAATAGTTTCAAAAGTCCCTTATGAAGGCTGAGACCTCAATATTTATACATCACGAGGGACCTAGCTGGCCTCCTCAATCTGTGGAACTCGACTGTCCAAACTGTGAGTTAGAGAGTCCCTTCTAAATCTTGTTTGGCTGCCTCCTAGATGCGGTTTTGGTGGTCTTTGGAGCTCGGAGTTGGGGGTGAAGATCCCGAGGAAGGGTTATTTAATGCCATAGACAACCCCCCTACGAATCCTCACCTCAGGCTTGCCTGTCTTATAGCCCATGATTGCTTGACTTTGCTCCAATATGTGTCAAAAAACCTGAAATAAGCACGTGTTAGCCACCTAGGAAAAGTGACTTCCTTTATTCGTACAAATGACATAAACATACTGAAAATAATGCATAAACTATGGAAAATGAAGGATTTGAACAAGGACTCAACAAGGATGATTAGGCCAAATGAGCCCAACAAGTTACCAATTTTGGGGCTCATCATCACCCCCCTGCTAAAAGGGTTTCTCATCCTCTGAGCAACTAGTCCAGCTCCTCGTCTTTCATTGCTTTAATGGCCACTCTCACATCCCAAGCTTCTGAAGTAGTGTCCTCCACACTGTCATGGAATCTGGCCTTCCTCTCCACCTCTTCCCACTGCTTATGCTCCTCCTCTTCTGTGCCTCCCTCTAACAATCCCAAAAGCAAGGGTGGACTTAGCTTGATGCCTATCCAATTGGCTTGGAGGTTCTGCATAGACTTCTTGTAGAGAGGTACCCGTGCCAAAGCCTCCTTCATCCGAGTTGGAGTGTGATATTCTCGAATTTTGAGGCTGTGGGACAATGTGTTCCACCTACGGGTGCAAGCATGAACACAATTGTCCCCTAGTAATCGCTCCATATCCTCAAAGTGTTCTATGGCCTGGGCCTGACGATCCATGTACTCTAATAAACCCCGAGAGTTTGTTGCTAGGTGCTGGTGAGCGGATATCAATGTTGTGGGGTCCCTTGGCTCTACTCTAATCAGCAGTGGTTCATGTAACTCCTGGTCCATGACATTCATGACCTCAACTACTCTCTTCTCTTCGTGGTTTAACCATGAGGTCATTGCCATCAGCTGCATGTCCCCTACTGCTATGTTGGGTTCCCACGAAGTGATGTTTGGAAGGGCCAAATTATGGAGGTAAAACTCTGAAAGCTTGGCCTTATCTTCCGATGAACTGGTGTTACATAAATCTGTGAACTGCTGGGGGTTTTAGATGTGGGAGATACCCCTCTGTGCCAACGTGTTGATTTGGAACTGCAGCAACTGGTCCCTTAGGTACAGGCCATAAGATTTGGCTGGCTGCCTACATTGCAGTGCTTCCATTGCCCAACTGGCCATGCAGGCCAGTTGTGCCTCCTTTTCTTGCACCTGCTGCTTTAGGGATTGTATCCCCATATCTACCTGTAGTCCCCTTTCCTGTAGTTGCTGGTTGAATTCCTCGAGATTAGATTGCATCTCTTCTTTTCCTTGAGGCTCTGTTGAGGGATCCTTGGCTGCCGTGTCCTTTTCTTTCCTCTGTCCCTGCAGCTGGAGCTATTGTCTGAGAAGCTCATTCTCTTCTCTTAACTTGGCTTGCTGGGAGCTTTCCACATGCCTTACTCTTGCCAACTCCCTGTGTGCTTCTTTGAGCCTTTCCTCTAGAGGTCCTATATCTACTACCCCCTTAGATTTAGTGATCCTCATCCACGTGTGGGTTCGTACCCGTTCTTCAACTAGTGCTAAAAACAGTGTCACTGTGAACTTTTGGGGAATAATTCTGCCGGCCTCCAAAAAGTTATAATAAGAGCCCAAGTTGGGTTGGGGGCTTGGTTCCATGATAAAATATGCTTCCTCCTCCTTTTGTGGTGACTTGGTTGCTTCCTCCTCCTCCTGTGGTGACTCGGTCGCTCTCTCCTCCATCTGCTCAGTTTCTTTCAGCCTAGCCAAAGTTTCTTGTAGAATAGCCTCAGCATCCTGTAGAGAGGCTTCTGAGCTCAATTTTTCCATTCTGTCCCTCCATGAGGGTGTTTTTGGGCTCCCTCGCTCATAAGTAATGGATGCCCTGGAGGGGGATTTATCCTTTGGTGTGGCAAGGGTATCCACGATGGTGATTGGTTCTTTTAATGGAGGCTGGGGTCTGCCAGTCTTAATCCTTACACTCCTTCTCGCTTTGAAATACAGAGGAGTCTCCCTCTTTCGTTTTTCTTTTGGCTTGGGAGAGGTACTTAGGGTGGCCAGCACAGCTGCTGCCTCCCTAGCTAGGATTTCGGCCGACTTCTCCTTCTATTGTCCTCCTTTCGGACTTCCTGTAGAAAGTCCTGTAGCGGTTGCTTTCTGGCTTCCTGTAGAAGCCGTTTTCAACTTTCTTGTAGAAATACTTTGCTGCTTTCCTGTAGAAGCTGAGGGCACTATTTTAGCCTTCTTGGACGAGGGGACTTTTTCTTTTATCTTGGCTAAGGTTGCCTTAATGGTGCCCTTACTGTCTTGGACTTTCTCAGTCCGTTCTGCCCTACTCTGTAGTCTTTTCTCCCTGGGCGTTGGTGCAGTTCTATTATCCCCTGTTTTGGCAGCTTTCCCTGCTGCTGGTGTTCCTTTTTGTTCCTTCTTTAGTGTTTTTCTAGGGATGTCTTGTTTTTTAACTTTCTTCTATGCCTGAGTAGGCTCCTTCTCCTCACTGCTAGAAGAAGTGAGCTCCTCGGCTAAGACTCGGATGTCATCGTCCTTCGACATATTCCGGAAAATTTCCCAGGAGAGGGGGACAGTGAAAGTGTGGAGTTTATCTTCCACGAGGAGCTTAATAAGCCCATGATGAGCTAGCTAGTCTGGTGTCCCCTCTCTGAGTTTGGTGGCACACTCAGTCATGGACTGCAGGAGGAAATAAGGAATGCTCAATTTTTGCTCTGAGGGTAGGTCCATGTGGTGTCTGAGTTCTGTGAGCAGCCGAAAATGATAACCATATATGATGCTAAATCGCCCCTCACACGTAATATACTTCATAATTTGGAGGCTGACTTCACTCCAGAACGGTTTTAGGCTAGTCCTCCGAACTCCGTTCTTATCTTCTGAGAATTGTTCTTTTGGAAAGAAGAATTATTTCTTAGCCTTCTGACCCAACTTCCTCTCCTCCTTATCCCAAGGCACCCCCATTGGAAGATCAGTTACCCTGCTGATGAGCTGTGGGGTGAGTCTGAGGGTCAGTCCTCTAAAATTGACAACGACCAATGTTTTTGACTTCGGCTTTAGGGACCGAAGGAATTCTTCCACAATTTCATCGTCGTGACCTTGGAGCTTGTCACAAAATGACATCTAGTGTGCACGGGAAAACAAGTCCACCACCTCATGGGTTTCCCGTAATTTCTTTGAGTCCGAAGGTTCTTTTCGAATGAACCCTCCCGGCATGGTAAAACTCTATGTTTGCTCGCGTTTTCACGCAGACTGGGAATTCTGGGTGGATTCCCTCCTGAGAGCGTAAAAAAAGATATCTTTGGTCGATTACCGTGTGCTGAACTTGCCTGCTCACATATACAGAAGGAGAATTTCAAGATTTTTTCACACGGAGCGCAGAGCTACGTCTCCGTTATACACATAGCCGCATACAATTTACAATTTTAACAGTGTTTTGACAGTGTATCACTTTCTACAGGAGGGAGTTTTCATTCACGCATGGAGGAAATTTCGCATGCAGATTACTAAGACGATTTCGGTAGTAACATATAAAAAACTTCAGACAGAATTGCATTCAAATTTCTCTACCCGCCCTCACTACGTCGAATTCACTACCTTTGGAATTTTTTGTATGGGGAAGTTGAATTCTTCCTACCTCACTGAAATTCGCCACCCTCGACATGAACAGTCCACACTGCTTCGGATGTCGTGTTTCCTGTAGCACAGCTTCATGTAGAAGTTGTTCTCGGCTTCTGGAGGAGGTTACAGTAGCGCAGGACCAGTCTGAGCGGTAGCAGGACGTTTGAACAGGTCGAAAACTCAGGCTAACCACTTGCAGAGGAGGAGGACGCACATTCCGCTGGAAAATGGTTGTGATCATAAATGACTGCAGTGCATCATAAGTATCAACCGGCCGATTTCGAATTGTTGCGGAATTCATGGCGCGGGGGTGAGTTGTCCCCACTGATCCATTGGCCGACGTCATTGCAATCATTCCCCAGCGTGCCCCTGACCGCCGAATTCATTCCTCTGCATTTACCGCCGCCATTCTTGTCATACCTCCGCTTCTCCCGGACTGGACACTTCCCACGTGCCAATTATCCAACCTTTCGACATAACCAATCCAGTTCGGATCCTACGAGGCTGCTTGACTGGCTGTGGTGGCCAGTTGAATGGAAACCAGCCTTGTTCAATCCGCCCATTCTCACAGTCATGCATATTCAAGGTATAGCTTATGCAATTGAATGAAATAAGGTTAGGCACTTACCTGTGCGGCCGTGGACGTGATTTTTTCAGGTTTCAGGACTAGGGATGTTGGATCTGCGTTCTGCTACATCGTGCTCAAGTGCTGGAGCTTCCCTTCATTGGTTGCTGCTGGCTGTGAGTCTTGGAGACCCGTTTCTCTGGTGGCGGATACGGCATGCACCGGTTCTGCAAGCTGCTGATGTCTTCGTGGTAGGTACTCCAACTGGATTAGCTGCTACAGGATTCCTGTAGCCGTTTCTCCTCCTGGGGTGCATGTTGACATAATTCGAGTCATGTTTCACAGGTGAAAGGTCTTGAGGTTGCCTAAACAGGTGAGTGCTCGAGCCTCAGAAGACCTTAATTTTTAGATTGAAAAAAAAAACAATTTTCCTTATTTGAAAAACAGAGTTCTGGTTGCATGTGCAGGTATGCTTGCTCAGATTGGAGTGATGGCGGTGAAAAGAGGTGAAGCGAGTGGAGGATGGAAGAAAAGGGTGGTTGCATGCCTCCTCAGCCAACTTCAAGCTCCAAATCCTACCTTGCAGTCGATTCTGGCAAGTCCAAAGGTTCTACAGGAAGTTTCCTGTAGAAATACAGAACTTCCTGTAGAAAGTTCTGTAGCTTCCTGTAGAAGGCTGAACCATGATCCGATTGTGCCCAAACTTTGGAAAAAAAGAATGTTCATGCTAGGTGTGCATGTGAGGCTGGCTGGTAGCTTGATAGGGACCCTTGTCCTTGAGTTGAGAGTCCTCCTTTGGTGCGTTGTGTACCTGCAACCTACAACACTTTCAGAGATCAGCTTGTTTTTTCTTTTTCTTTTTTTCTTTTTGTTTCTTTTTCCTCTTTTTTTCTTCTTTTTTTTCTCTTTTTTTAAGAGAAAGCAGGGGCGCCTCAATGAGGTTTTCACCCCTACCCTCTGCCTTGGGTGCCTTGAAAAGGTTTTCACCCAAGGATCTTTTTATTCCCATTTTTTTCAGAGAGACAGCAGGAGCGCCTCAATGAGGCTTTCACTCCTACCATCTGCCTTGGGCGCCTCAGAAAGGTTTTCACCCAAGGATATTTTTTATTGCATTTTTTTTTTTTTAATATAAAATTATGCTCAGGGTGTGCCCAAAACAGAGGCAGAACCCTTCTCTATGACCAACACTGATTTTTCCATAGTTTTGACAAACTCTTGCCTCGAGAGAGGTTTCCTGTAGATATTTAGTCGATGCCCATTGACGAGCATGGGGATGGATTCGTCATCAATAGTCCAGATAAGGACAAAACCATTTTCATTACACTTTTCCACTGCATATGGTCCTAGCCACCTCGTTCTCAGCTTCCCTTTGAAATCCTTATGTCTGGAATCATACAGCAGCACCCAATCTCCTGGCTGGAATTGTTTGTCATTGAGGTGTTGGTCATGCCATACCTTTCTCTGAAGTTGAGTCACTTCTAGGTGGAGGAGGGCCTGCATTCGAATTTCATCTAACCCATTTAGCTGCATTAACCTTTCTTGTTGAGCATGGCTGAGATCTAGGTCCAGCTGAGCTGCCATCCTCAATGTGTTGTATTCAAACTCGATTGACAACAACCTCTCCCATAGACCAGCTCATAGGGTGTGAAACTGGTTGTGGTCTTCCAAGTGGTGTTGTAGGCCCAAGTGGCCTCAACCAGGCGATCTGCCCAATCCCTTCTGCTACTGCTCACCACCTTAGTCAAGATCCCCTCTAATGCTCTGTTGGTGACTTCCACTTACCCATTCGCTTGAGGATTATATGGGGTGGAAGTCCTATGCTTGATTTTGTGATGAGCAAGAAAGTCTTCAATCAAATTGGAGGTGAACTGGCTTCCTTGATTGGTGACTAATTCTCTTGGGTAGCCAAATTTGTAGAAAATGTTTTCTCTTAAAAACTCGGCCACCTTTTCTTCTGTTGCTGCTTTGATTGCCTTGGTTTCTGCCCACTTTGTTAGATAATCTGTGCACACAATGATGTAAGACTTTTGCCTTGAAGGAGGGTTGATAGGACCCACAAAATCCATACCCCACTTCTCAAATGGCTCAAGAGTCACCTGAGGTTAGAGAGGCATTTCATCCCTTGGGGTTGGTTTCCCCATCCTTTGGCATCGGTCACATTCGCTGATATATCTGCTGACATCCTGATGAAGAGTGGGCCAATAGTAGCCTGCCTGTAGAATCTTGAAGGCAGTCCTCTTGGCTGCAAAATGTCCTCCACAAGGCCCATCGTGACAAGTTAGGAGGATGTCAAAGACTTCCTCCTCCCTTACACAACGCCTTAAGATATGATCAGGGCCAAGTTTGAACAAGTTGCCCCCGATCCAAGTAAATGAGGCACTTTTTCTCACGATTCTTCTCTTCTCCTTCGAGGATAGATGCGGAGGGAACTGTGCTGAGACAAGATAGTTTGCTATATCAGCAAACCATGGGGAGAGTACTGAGATAGCAAACATATGCTCATCTGGCATCTGGTCATCCACTGTTCCTTCTTCACCTGCAGACAAATCCAGTCTAGACAAGAAGTCAGCAACAACATTTTCTCTACCTGGTTTGTCAACAATGGTCAAATCAAACTGCTGCAATAAAAGTAACCATCTAATAATACGAGCATTCACATCAGGTTTATCCATTAAATATCGGATTGCAGCATGGTCAGTATGTACAAATGTTTGATAGCCAGTGATATAGTGTCGGAACTTGTTCAGGGCATGGACCACAGCCAGGAACTCTTTCTCAGTTACCGTGTAATTCATTTATGCCTTGGACAAGTTTTTACTGACAAAGTATATAGCATATAGGAGTTTTTCTTCAACTTGTCCTAAGGCTACCCCTATGGCTTTGTTTGAGGTATCCGTGTGGATGTGGAAAGGTAGGGCCCAGTTTGGGCCTCTCAGAATTGGAGCAGACACCAACTTATCCTTCAACTCATTCAGAGCCTTCTAGCAGTCATCCGACCATTTAAACTCAACATCTTTTGCTAAGAGGCCAAACAATGGCGAAGCCAACTTACTAAAGTCTTTAATGAATCTACGACAATATCCTGCTAAGCCTAGGAAACTCCGGACATCTCTCACCTTTTGAGGAGGTGGGACCCTTTTGATGATAGCAACTTTATTGGGATCCACCTATAACCCCTGGTGAGAGATGGTATGGCCTAACACAGTCCCTTCAGTCATCAGGAACTCGCATTTCTCAGGACTGAGGGACAAATTCATCTCGATGCACTTACTCAAAACTTTTCCCAGGTTGGATAAGGCTTCCTGGAAGCTAGACCCGTAAGGAGTAAAGTCATCCATATAGATTTCTACCGAATCATGGACCAACTCGGAAAAGATGCTTAACGCAGCCCTCTGGAACATGGCAGGGGCATTACATAGCCCAAAGGAAAGAACACGGTAGGCAAAGGTACCCCATGGACAAGTGAAAGTGGTCTTATCTTGGTCTTCCGAGCTGATTTGAAACTGGTTGTACCCACTGAACCCATCTAGGAAGGAGAAAAATCTCTTCCCTGCCAAACCATCCAACACTTGATCTATGAAAAGTAAAGGGAAGTGGTCTTTCTTGGTGGCTTTGTTCAACTCTCTGTAGTCCACACAAATTCTCCATTTCCCATTTTTCTTGGGCACCAACACTAGAGGGGAAACCCATTCGCTATCCGAGATGGGGTAGATGAATCTGGCACTCCAACAATTTTTGCAACCTGCTTCTTTAACAATGTCTTTAGGCTGGATTCATCCTCCTCTGGGGTTGCCTAACTGGTTTACAGTCTCCTTGATGTGATTGATGAGTGCAGACTGAGGATGGATTCCCTTCATTTCCTTGTGCTCCAAGCAAAAGGCTCCAAAATGGCTGGTCAAGAGATCTACCTAGCTCCCTTTTTCCTGAGAGGGAGAGAGAGAGGAGCTTATCTCAAGGTCTTCTCAGGGCCAACCTCCACATGCTTAACTCTGGGGGCGGTCGGATTAGTGGCACCTAGGACCACTAAAGCATTGGCCTGGGTGTCTTCCACCAATTGTTCCAAGGATAGCGCACTAGGGGGAGGATTTTGGATTAAGTTTTCAATCAAATCATCCTCGGTTGGAGGACTTCCCTTGCTGGCCTCTACTGTGCATAATGGTGCAGAGTAGACCTCATCCTCTTCTTCTTCTTCCAACCTGAGGGATAAGTCATGTTATAGCAGAGGTTGGGCAGGAGGGTATAGGACCATCTGTTTGGACATAGGCCCATTTTTTATGGTCATGCTTCCGGCTCAGCAGCTGATGTAAGCATCTGCAGTAGCCAGCCAAGGCCTTCCCAAAATGAGGGGATATCCCATGAGTTTTGCCTTAGGCTGGAGGACCAAAAAGTCCGCAGGGTATTCCTAGGAGTCAACAGAGACTAAGACATCCTCCACAATCCCTGCGGGAGTCACGGTGGAGCGGTCTGCCAATTGCAGCACTATCGAGGTCTTCCTTAGGGAAATCTGAAGATTGAGCTTAAGCATGGTGTCCCTGGTCATCACATTGATGGCAGCCCCTAGATCTATCAGAGTGTGGGGTATAATGGTGCCATTGATGTGGACATCGACTACAGGACTCCCAGTGTCCAAATACTTCGGACAGATTACTTGCCCCAACATGAGATCGGACAGTTGTCCTATGACATTGATGGTCGAGGCATCTTTCTTTCGCCTGTCTGGGTGCCTGAAACACTTCTCCTTAATCAATTTGTTGTATATCGGTACATCTTTGATGGCCTGGAGAAGTGGAATTTTCACACACAACTGCTTGAGTTCTCCCAGAAGCTCATCCTCCTCTCGGTTGGGTTGTGTGGTCGCTGTGAGTCGCTCAGGAAAGGGTGGAATGGCTTGGGGTTCACTTTCCTGTTTCTCTTCCTCCTCTTCTAGGGGAGGAGGTTGG
>APFE031653964.1:0-15380 GCA_000404065.3 Pinus taeda
TGACTTGGTTGAATTATACCAGCCTCTAGCATTTCTGCAACCATACGTTCAATTTCACTCTTTTGGGCATAGGGTTATCTGTACGGCCTGATGTTTGGAGGAACACTTCCTGGAATAAGATGAATAGCATGATCATGATCATGCATAAGTGGGAGACCTTTGGGAGTCTCAAATACCTTGGAATGATTTTCCAGGACTTTTTGGAGATCTGGATAAATAGATGATTCCAATGTGGAAACATCTAGTGAACATAATTGTGCAATTACACATCCTTGCTCCTTTTTCAGAAGCTTTGTCATAACATTAGAGCTAATTATCTTTCCTAGTTTCCCTGCAATACCCCTTAATTCAACTTCCTTTCCTTCCATAGAAAATTTGATGAAAAGTTCTAGAAAATTAAAAGCTATTGTACCTAGGGATTGTAGCCATTGGACTCCTAATACAACATCAGCACCTCCCATTGGAATGGAAGCATTGGGCTAGTCAAAACATATTCTCCCATGGATAGCTTGATATTATGGGACTTTCAAGAGCAATTTATTGTTCCTCCATTTGCAATCATCAGTTGACACTCTGGTGCTGGATATAGGAAGCAATTCAATTCTTTTGCTACCTTACAATGAATAAAATTATGGGTGCTTCCTGAATCAATCAACACTATTATCTTTTCCTTCTTGATTTGTCCTTCTATCTTGATGGTTTGAGGAGTGGTAATTCCAACCAATGCATTACAACATATGGTCGGATTCATTTCCTCTTTATTTACGCTTAGTTCTATGAGTATATCCTCTTCGATTGACCTTTCTTGCTCCTTTTCTTCTTCCTCTTCACAATCTATGTAGAATAATTTCTTCTCAGCACACTTATGACCTTTAGTGTATTTGCTATCACAACTGTAACAAAGCCCTTTTTCTCTTTTTTCTTCCAATTTTTGTAGTGTCAACCTTATAGGTTGTGGAAGAATAGGGGCAACAACACTTCCGTCTTTATAGTTGTGAGTGGTATGCTTCCTAGTTACCATAATTTTTCTTTCCAGTTTTCTTGCTAACCTGAATGCCTTCTCTAATGAATCAGGTTCCCAAAGGCGAACATCATGTTGGATGTTATCCTTTAAAGACCCTATGAACACATCAATCCTATGCTCCTCTGGAATATCTTTTACCATTATGTTCAATTTTTGGAACTCCTCAATGTGCTTCATTATTGAACCCTTTTGTTTGAGACTTATCAATTGACTAAAAAAAGTGTTGCTTTTTGTATCCTCATAATGTGCTATCAATTCTTCCGTAAAAATTACCAAAGTGATAAATTGTTTACAAGAGAAAATCCATTGATACCATACAAACTGAATTGGTTCCAAATATAAAGTTGCAATACGTACCTTTTGTGTGTTTTACACATTATCCAGATTGAAAAATTGCTCCATTTGTAGTATCCATGTTGCAGGATCCTTGCCATCAAACTTCCTCATATCGATTTTTGGAATATGATGGGTCTTTGATCCCACATTAGAGTCTATGGAATCATGATTAACATTTATTTTGTTCTCATCATGAGTTTCCTTTACTACCCTTTCACCCTTAGTGACTATTTCTTATAGCAGCTTATTCATATTTATCTTCAATTCGTCCATGTCTGTCTTCAAATCTGTCTTCAAATCGCCCACGTCTGTCTTCAAATCTGTCTTCCAATCATCCATCTTAGCTTCCATGCCCTTTATCTTAGACTCCATGCCATTTATCTTAGCTTCTATTAGCTTTTCTGAGGCTGACATTTTTTTTCACTTGGTCTTGTAATTTTGATATGTCATGTAGCATTTCTTCCTCTTCTTCATGAGTCATGCTATAGCTTTCAGGTTCCTTACTAGGTGTTCTTTCCTCGGGGCATCAGTTACCAATAATAATGCTCTACTAGCCTTTTGAATTCCTTCAAAATAAAGTTTCAAACCAATCTTAAGCAAAAATTTAAAAGAATCTACACACCTTTTTTTTCTTTGTAGGAGCTCGATATTGCCTCTGATGTATCTCTGTACTTTTAGAACATCCAGTTCTGAAATTGCGACCTATGGTAGCCCTCTGTGTCCTCTTTCCAATGCCGCCAGTCTGATCCAAATTGGATTCTCCAAGAAGAGTTATGCGAAATATCCCACATAGTCTTGATTATAGACTAGTTTAGTAGAGCGAACTTGTACGACGTGCCAAGACTCACTATTTCGACCTTTAGCTCTGAAAAATATATAGAAGAAACTACAGTCCATTCTTTTTCTGTACCTTCTTACGAAATTTCAATCCAATGCTCAGAGAAAAAGTTATGACAATTTTCCCCAGGTCAAGGGTTTGGAATGTAATTCAGGAGTCTGCAAAAAGACCAACTTCCTCAGATCATATCTCCACAAATATAGAGAAAAAAGCTTTGACATTCAGACTCGAGATTTAGCGCGATGTCCTCTCAAATGAGTTTTTTTCAACTTCTGAAACATCACAGAAAAAAAGTTATAGCGAAAATGCCACGATGACCTGTTTGGAGCAGCGAAACCCCAGAATCCAAAGCTCTGATACCAAATGTTATGAAAACTAGCTCAAGAAAAGATAGAAAAGATAGATCAATGTCTTAGAATTCAACCTCTTCAAGGGGGCAACCTCCTTTACATTACATAAATGAACAATTCTTGGATGATTCAAATGAGAAAACCTCCTTTCTATATATAGGAGTCTAAGGAGTCACAATATAACCCAGCTGACCTAACAATAATAATATAAAGCCACAAAAATAACAATAGAGGGATTCTATGGGGTACAGTAATAACAATTTTGGGACAATAGGGGCACAACAATATTAATAATGGGTATAACTCAATGGTAATGGGGTAATCACTAGTATTATAGGGACCCAACATAATTCTACATGGTATTTAAGCTGACTTATTTGTAAGAAATATTCTACAAAATTTGTTAGGACCCTATACTACTAGTGTAAACCCTTATTGTTACCAGGCAACCTCCTTTGCATTACACTAATAACAATAAGGGGTTACACTAGTAGTATAGGGGCCTAACATGCCCCTCTTCTTCAAAAAGTGTTGTCCTCAATGCTTGAGTAGTTCTTGATTCTTCTGTATAGAATTCTTGTCCTTCCATGTGAAATTTTCAATAGCTATGTTCTTCCACTTGATGAGAAGCTTTGGAATTGATCGATTTCGTAGCTTTCGACTTCTCGGTTCTATAAATGCTTCAGGTTCCAAGTTTTTTTCTTCCTTGTCAAGTTCTAGCAATATCGTTGGAACTGGGATATTCGACAACTTTTGAATGAGTTCCCACCCTGCTTCGTCATTCTTCCATTCATACCTTCCTTTGTTTATCAAATTTGGTTAGATAACTATACCAACCCCTACCATTTTTGCAACCATATGTTCAATTTCACTCATTTAGGCATATGGATATATATAAGGCTTGACATTTGGAGGAACACATCCTCAAATAAAATGAATAGGATGATCATGATCACAAATACGTGGGAGACCTTTGGGAGTCTCAAATACCTTGGAATGATTGTTGAAGACTTTTTGAAAATCTGGAGAAATGCATGATTTTGATGTGCAAATAGTTAGCGAACATAATTGTGAAATTACTCCTCATTGTTCTTTCTTTAGAAGCTTTGTCATTCTATCAGAGTTGAATATCTTTCTTGGTTTCCCTGTGATACCCCTTAATTCAACTTCCTTTCCTATCAAAGAAAATTTCATAAAAAGTTCTTGAGAATTAAAATCTATTATACCCAAGGATTGTAGCCATTGGACTCCTAGTACAACACTAACACCACCCATTAGAATGGAAAACATTGGGCTATTAAATACATATTTTCCCATGGATAGTTTGATATTCTGGCACTTTCCAGAGCAATTTATGGTTCCTCCACTTACAACCGTCACTTGACACTCTGGTGCTGGATCTAGGAAGTAATTCAAGTCCTTGGCTATCTTACAATTAATAAAATTATGGGTACTACCCGAATCAATTAACACTATTGCCTTTTTTTCTTGATATGTCCTTCTATATTTACCGTTTGAGGAGTGGTAATTTCGATGAATGCATTAAAAGATACGGTTGGATTCATTTCTTGTTTTGCTGGGGTTGCTTCTTGGTCAATATCCTTTTCTTTTGATGTTTCTTGACACTTTTCCTCCTAATATTTCACTGTTTGAACCTTCTTCTTCTTGATATGTCCTTCTATCTTGAGATTTTGGGGAGTGGTAATTTCTTCTAATGCTTTACAAGATATGGTCGAATTCATTTCTTGATGCTCGATGTGATCATTCACTTCTTGAACATTTTTCCTCTTGATATGTCCTTCTATCTTGATAGTTTGAGGATCGCTAATTCTGGCCAATGCATTACAACATATGGTTGGATTCATTTCTTATTTCTTGACATGATCTTTCACTTCTTGAACCTTTTTCTTCTTTATATGTCGTTCTATCATGAGAGTTTGAAGAGAGGTAATTCTTGCCAATGCTTACAAGATATGCTCAGATTAATTTCTTCTTTCTCTGGGGTTTGGTCCTGGCAAATATCCTCTTCTTTTGATGTTTCTTGATCCTTTTCTTCCTCCTCTTCATACTCTATGTGGAATAATTTCTTATCAGCACACTTATGACCTTTAGTGCATTTGCTATTTTAATTGTAACAAAGCCCTTTTTTTCTTTTATCTTCTAGTTGTTGTGGTGTAACCCTTGTAGGCTATGGAAGGCTTGGAGAAACAACACTTTCATTATTATAGTTGTAAGGGGTAGACTTAATTGTTACCATAATTTTACTTTCCACTTTGTAACAAAGCCCTTTTTCGCCTTCCAATTGTTGTGGTGTTGCTCTAAAGAAGGTGTTTCTCTTTGCATCCTCATAATGTGCTATCATTTCCTCCACGAAAATTGACCACGTAACAAGTTGTTTATGAGAATGAAGCCCTTTATAGCATAAAAGTTGATCCTATTCTAAATATGAAGATGCAATACATACCTTTTATAAAAGTGGTACACCATGTAGATCAAAATATTGCTCCATCTGAAGTATCCAATTTACCGGATCCTTGCCATCAAACTTCCTCATATCGCCTTTTCTTGATTTTAGGAGCTCGATCTTGAAACGACTATACCTCTGTAATTTTGGTTCTTCCAGTTTTGAAATTTCGACCTACAGTAGACCTTTGTGTCATCTTACCAATGCCACTAGTCTGATCGAATTTAGATTCTCCAAGAAAGAGTTATGCACAATCTCCCAAGATGACCTAATTATATACCTTTTTAGAAGAGAAAACTTGTATTAAGTTCCATGTGTCACTGTTTTGACCTCAGGATTAGAAAAATATACACAAGAAACTACAGTCCGTCCTCTTTCTGTAGCTTCTGACGAAATTTCAATCTGATGCTCAAAACGAAAGTTATGACTATTTTCCCCAGGTCACCTGTTTGGAATGTAATTCAGGAGTCTGCAAAACGACTAACTTCCCTAGATCATATTTCCACAATTATTGTGCGAAAAGCTCTAAAATTCGGACCCGAGGTTCAACACAATTTCTTCTCAAATGGTTTTTTTGTAGCATCTCAAATGTCGTAGAAAAAAGTTATAGCGCAAATTCCACGATGACCTGTTTGGAGCAACGAAACCCTAGAATTCAAGGCTCTAATACGAAATGTTATGAAACCAACTCACAAAAAGATAGAAAAGATAGATCAACACTTTTTGAAGGAGAGGGGCATGTTAAGCCCCTACACTACTAGTGTAACCTCTTACTGTGATTAGTACAACCCCCTTATTATATTGTTGTACCCATGTAGTCCCCATATTGTTGTTATTGTGCGCCATAGAAGTCCACTATTGTTATTATTGTGCCCTTACATTATTATTATTATGTCGGCTCTAATTATATTATGACCCCTTAGACTCCTATATATAGAAAGGAGGTCTTGTCATTTGTATCATCCAAGAATTGTTCATTTGTGTAATGTAAAGGAGGTTGCCCCCTCGAAGAGGCAAAATTCTAAGGTGTTGATCTATCTTTTCTATCTTTTTGTGAGATGGTTCCATAACAAAATTCTACATGGTATCGGAGCACTGGTAATCAAGGAAAGAACAATATAGTGAGAGGAGATTTCAAAGTTTTGAGTTTTAGCCCGAGCATTTGCAGAGAAGATCTAAAAATTTATGTACAAAATTTCAGAAAAGAATAGCAGATTTGGATTCCTTGTAGAAAAATACCCAAAAAAAAAAATCGGCTGAATCGGAGTTCAAATGAGGGAGATATTGATAATTTAAAATCAACAATTTTTCTAGAAAATTTCGTGACAACGGGATAATGGAAATAGATTGGTTTGCTAGCCAAGAACCTTGATGCACTTGAGGTACAAGATGCATCTAAATCCTTGAGGAGCAAGGTAAAGGTTAGATACTTGGTCGTTAAGAGGGAAAGTGAATTACCCCTCAACATGTAGAGCTAGAACAAGTCTCAGACAATTATGGAGGAGCCAGGATTGGTGCAGTAAATTTAGGAAGTTGTGGACAGCTATAATAGGGGATGCTGAGAGGAGGTCAAGTAGAGACATCTACTCATGTAGAGACATCCACTATTGGGAAACTTCGAGCCAGGTGGGCTGAGGGATCACATGCAGCTATACCTCCAGGTAGGAGGTGGGCAATGTAGAGTGATCATTCCAAGGACTATGGGCAAGATCCTTGAGGTACCCAACCACTTGGATGAGACCTTGCTATGGGAGCCCCAATGTGGAGTATTATGAACTGACTTATTGGGTAGAGACAGATGTGGATTAAGTGCCAGAGAGAGCTACAGTGTAGGGAATCCCAGGACAATGCAAAGCATGTAGTCTGTAGCAATGCGAGAGGCACAAGTGTGTTGCATAGTGTAGGATAGCACAGAGAAGAGTGCAATGGTGTGAGATACATGGAGATGTTGTAGTAGCACAGAGGTTAGAGAGGGAGCACTTGTCAACAGCAGGTAAAGCTTCAGCACCAAAGTATGTTTCTAGCTCGACAGAGTGGATAGTTGGGAGTTTTTTTGTTCCGAGAGTTGCTGGAGCAACAACACTTGGTACATGTGTTGCACGCAGAACATTCCAGAGTTACAAGATCGGGTTCAAGAGGAAGCCTTTCTTGTTGAGAGGGAGTGTTGGAAAGTGTGCAACAAGAAATGCTAAATTTAGAAAGTTTTAAAAATAGAACTGCTAAAAATAACACTTCTAAAAATAACAATTTGGCTAGTGAACATTTTGGCCACATTGTGTGAGAGGTGAAACTACTACAGAAATAGAATTTAATGGTCCCTTCCTATTTATAACAGTCCCCGGTCTATATATAGGATGTAAATTCGAATTTGGTCTTACCAATAGTTTTGAATATTAATTAATTAATTCTCCATGAGTTAATTAGTTATGGAAAATAAAACTGAATCCTTTGTGAGTACATGTAATTATTTCTCCACTAATTGGGGAATGTGTCATTGATTTGCTCGAGTGATTGAGGAATTAAGAATGGGTTCTATATTGAGAGGATCAGTTGACTTAGTTTAACTTGTTCAAGTTTAGTTAGATTAATTTAACAAGTCGTTAAATTAATGAGATATAGTTTGTTGATGCTTGCATGCATGTGACAATTATTATTTTCAGATAATTGTGTACTCACTTATGGATAATTGATGCATGTCAGTTCTGTCAAAGACCCAATTGAGATCAGAGAAGAGATAGTGTGCTATTAGTTGGATGAATATTTTTCCTATAAAGGAAGCTCATCCATGATGAAGATTTATCTCTTTCACGTTTGTGCAGTTAGATAAGAGATTAGTGAGTGTGTGAAGAGGCTAATTCACACAGGTGGCAACACTAGACCCCAAGGAAATTGCACAAGGAAATAGGAGGCTTGGATGGTAGAGCTAAGGCTTTGTGTAAGCCAAACTATATTTCCACTTGTATGATAATACATGGTTGGGGTTTTAGGCTTAGGGTTTCCACACGTAAATTCTTGTGTGTTATGTGCGATTGATTTCTTCTTATCAATTATATGTGTTCTTATTGATGTACCAAGCCTATGGGCCAAATATCATGGTAAATAAAAGAAATATGATAATTAAATAAAAATAGATTAGATATCATTTTGGGATTCAACTGCATTGAGTAAGTCATTCATCTATAACCATTTCCATGAGAGGTAGTCATAATTGAATGAATTACTTAACACAGTTGAATCACAAAATGATATCTAATATAATGCACTGCGAAAACCCCATACTTAAATAAAAATATAAATAAACCCGAGGTATGGTAAATAAATAAAACGTCTTTTTATATTACTCCATGAACCTCTTTATACTTACTAACACTCAAAAAATAGGTTTTATTTAGGTGATGCCTATGGGCCAAATTATTAACCCTAGTATTATAATTAAAAGATTAACAATAATAATATTGTTAAATAATATTAATATTAATAAATAATATTAATATTATTAAATTAACTATAATATTAATATTATTAAATTTATCTCTTTAGGTGCAAAGGTTTTGTTTGAGTGCAAAACATGAGGAAATTTCTCTCTCGACTCTTGATATATCGAGAGTTAAAATGGATCTATGTTGATTAATAGTTATCAATATCTAAATCCATCTGATCTCAGATCTATCAAGCTCTAAGGGAAGCCAAATATCTCTAAATACAAACATTTCCTCTAATTTTACCCTTAAAAAAAATCACAACTTAAACAATAAGTCTAAACTAATAATACTATAATATTATTCTTATTTAATAAACAAACTCCTTTTCTAACCATTGGATCTATTCTTATAACCATTAATTCCAATTTGGAAAATAAATAAACCCCATACGCGACCATATCTTTCCTCATAACTTACTATTTAAAATCCATAGATAATATTATAATATTATTATTATTCAATAAATAAACTCCTTTTTTAAGCATTACATCTATTCTTATAAACATTAAATCGAATTTGGAAAATAAATAAACCCCATACTCCCACCATTTCTTTCATCACAACTTACACTTTAAACTGAATACAAGCAGGAAATTCACCGCAAATTATACTTTAATTTCAGGGTCCAAATTCTCACGGTTTGGACAGTGGTGGGTGTGTGAGAATATTGTGCCCTTGTCTCCTGGTTTTGGGGTGTGCAAGGATATCGTCGGCTTTAGCTGAATTTTGAATTATGTATCGTATATATTTATAGATTGTCTTGAGTCTAAACATAGATTGGTTTGGTGAGGGATTATCTCGCGTTATTGATATTAATTTTCTTTGAAAGGCCAGGGCAGAGAAATTATACACAAAATCTTCACAGGAAGTTTAGGAACTATGGCGGCACGTTCATCATCTTCTTCAGACAATGCTTTGGATTTGTCAAACGATGGACCTTCAGAAGTCATGAGAGAAGCAGAAAGATCTTCTTTGATACAACTTAGTAATTCCCAAAAGGATCTTGAGAGGGAGAGCAGCGAAGAAGAAAGATCAGCTTTCAGAAAAAGATCCCAAAAATAGGAGATTGAGGTCATCATTAAAGTAGCAAGCGACTATCAAAGCAATAGCACGGAAGCAGAAAGATCATCTTACCAGAAAGAGAAGGGTAAGGCAATAATGAGAGGATTAGGTGATTTCAATGAATTGGTTCGTGGAAGAGTTGGGACTTCAGAGAATTTAGAAGCAAAGACACAAGTAGTCGAAACGTGTTTCGTATGTGCTTGCTGCTATTGGGAATATCAATATGAAAATACGGTAGTGTAGAGATGGGCATGTAGAGGCTGGTTGATGAAATCATTTTTGGAGTTCTGAGAGCACATGCAAATGGCTCTCTATCCTGCATGGATATTTATCCCTTCAAGCAGTCAATTCTTTTGCCAGAGATTAGGAAAGTTATCCCAAATGATGTTCTTGAAAAATATGAATATCGTGTGGCCCAAGCTGTAGTTGAAGAAGCCCGCATTGAAAATTTGGTTTATTGCCCATTTTGTAACATTCCATATGAAATAGACAAGTGTGTACAAGTCCTGGACTGTCCAAACCCAAAATGTCTAAAGTCTTCATGTATCCAATGCAAGAAGGTGAGTCACTTACCACTACGCTGTGAAGAGGTTGATAAAAAATCAGCTGAAACGACACTTCGTAGGAAAGTTGAAGAGAGGATGGCGAATGCTGTGATAAGAAAATGTAATAATTGCAAGGTGGACTTAATAAAAGAGTACGGATGTAATAGCTTGACGTGTAGGTGTGGAAACACAATGTGTTACCTTTGCAGAAAGACACTTTCGGGCGTTGACTCTTATCATTTTTGTATGTGTATGACAGTGCCAGATAGTAGAGAAGAAGGGAACTTCTGTCCAAGATGCAACAAGTGTTCCCATTTTTATGAGCCAGGAGACGATGAGGCTCTGGTTGCTAAGGAGGAAGCATTGAAGGAGTTGGTAGACAAGAATCCTGAGTTGCTTGATTCGGCAATTGGACCTCCCCTGATAACTCAAATTCAACAACCTCTCACAACATGTTTTCTTCGATCCAGAATTAGACATCCACCAGAATTCAATGCACACGGTGATCAACTCGCTAATATGCACGCACCTCCACCGCTAGCTCGTCCACAATTCCACAGAGATCATAATCGACTTGCAAGAATTCCTCTAAATCCAATGTTACCTCCCCAGGATTTTTTCAGATTTGGTAATGGTGGTCAGTTTTCAAACATGGCTGTACCGGAATCATTACCTCCACTGCTTTTCGTCAGAAATGGTAATGTTGGTCAGCTTGAAAACATGGGTGTGCCTGCACCGTTACCTCCACAACATTTTTTCAGATATGGTAACGGTATTCAGTTTTCAAACATGGCTGTACCTGCATCGTCAACTCCATATCTAACGTCACCTCCTCAAGAATTCTTCAGATATGGTAGTTGTGGTCAGCCTGCAAACATAGCTGTACTCCCACCCTTACCTCCACCGCATTTCGTCAGATATGGTAATGGTGGTCAGCGTGCAAACATGGCTATAGCTGCATCGTTACCTCCACAGCATTTCTTCAGATATGGTAATGGTGGTCAGCCTGCAAACATGGCTGCACCTGCACCGTTACCTCCACAACATTTCGTTAGATATGGTAATGGTGGTCAACTAGCAAACATGGCTGCACCTGACCTAGGTGCACTGTTACCTCCACAACATTTCTTCAGATATGTTAATGGTGGTCACCTTGCAAACATGGCTGTACCTGCCACGTTACCTCAAGAACATTTCTTGAGATATGGTAATGGTGGTCGGTATGCGAACAGGAATTTACCAGAGAAGCAAGATTATGACCGTCGCTTACAACGTCCATCGCATTACGGTGGTCAGTAATTAGAACCAGGGTTTTAAGCATTTTATGAGTAAACTTTTTGAAGTTTGCTAATTTTGGAATTTAATTCCAACTGCATCACATAAATACTGAACCGAAATCTGATCTTCAGCAATTAATTTCAGATTGTTCGGTGCCGCAAAAATCCACTGATATTTTTCAGAATTAAAATCCCCTGCAGACAGCCGTCTAATTTTTGCTGAAAAGTCATCACCGCCTTTTGTAATAAATACAAAGATAAAGATCCGCAGATATTTTGTTTAGTTTATTGTTTAAATTTTTTTTTTTATTTTCCTATAAATGTAATGCACAGCAGTCCTGTTTTCTCATGAGAAGAAGTGCAAGAAGGTGTAAGCAGAAAAGAACAGCAGTTCTGTTTTCTGTGATTTAGAACAACAGTTCTGTTTTTTGTACTTTGAGTTGAAGGTTAGAAGAACAAGTATGTGTCTCTTCTATAAATGCACAGCAGTGCTGAACATGCAATTTTCTGAGTTAGAGAAAATCGATTTCTGGAACTGAAGCGTTCCTTTTGTAACAGCTAAGTTTACTGTATCAGTTTTGTTTATTGTTCATGAATACATGTTTACAGTTTATCAGTTTACTGTTTTGTTGATTTTCTGTTGCTGTTACACCAAGTGTCAAAAACACTTTGATTTCACTCTTTAAGTCTACTAGTGATTTGACGCCCCTTGATTTAGTTGCTGTTACACAAAGCGTCAATTTTCTTAAAGCGACTTAGCGTCAAAAACAGTTTTCTGTTTTTTCTGTGTTAATAAAAATAGAGTATTTTTCCTGTAGCTGCAACACCACGATCAGCGTTGCTGCAACACCGATTCCTGTTGCTGCAACACCAAGTCCAGAAAAACAAAATTATCAGTTTTCTGTGCAGAAACATAACAGTTTTGTGTTGTCTGTTTGTTTAGGAATTTAGCAGCAAATTCCACCATTGTATCAGAGTGTTGTTCTCTGATATTTTGTGTTTGAAAGCACCATAAATTTCCAACATGGTATCAGAGCTAGTCTAGGCACTTAGTGAGTCAAAAACAGAGTTTGTTTTTCACTGTAGGAGCTGTAAGAAGTTCAGAGAGCAGATTTTTCCAGTAGAGAAAGTTTTTGCTTGTTTTTAAATTTACAGTCAGTATCTCTTCTTTACCTGTACAAGTTAAGATGGAAGATGCTGGAACAGGTTTGACAAATTCCCAACTGCCACAGTTCAATGGGAAAAATCACAGTGATTGGTCCATAAAAATGAAAGCATTGTTCGCTTCTCAAGGAATATGGGAGCTGGTTCAAACTGGCTATGCAGAACCTGCAGATGCAACAGCATTGGCTGCTTTGACAGCAGCAGAAAAAGACCAGTTGAAGAGTGACAAGAAGAAGGATGCCAAAGCCCTCTTTTTCCTCTTCCAATCAGTACATGAAAGTATCTTTCCACGGATTGCAGCAGCAACAAAATCCAAAGAAGCATGGGATATTCTCAAAACTGCCTATCAAGGCATGGACAAGGTGAAGACTGCAAAGTTGCAGATGTTGAGGAGAGACTTTGAAACACTCAGCATGAAGGAATCTGATACAATAGATTCATTCTTCACTCAGGTTATTGGGTTGATAACCCAGATTAGATCTCATGGTGAAATCCTTGAAGAAAGAAGGATCGTAGAGAAGATCTTGAGAAGTTTACCCTCAAGGTTTGAAGTTGTTGTAGTAGCAATAGAAGAAACAAAAGATCTCTCACAGTTCACGGTAGATGAACTGAGTGCTTCTCTTATGTCTCATGAACACAGACTGAGTAGAGGAACAGATTCCTCTTTTGAGCAAAAGCATTCAAGATGTCTTTCAGCCAAAGAAAAGGTCGAGGCAGAGCAAATAACAGAGGTCGTGGAAGAAGCCAAAACAGAGGCAGATATTATCCTGCAAGCACAAGCGGAAGGAGCTGCAATTAGAACCAAGATGAAGGTTCAAGCAAATAGCAAGCTCATGGACAAAGGTATGACAAATCCCAAGTCCAATGTCATTATTATAAGAAATATGGGCACTATGCCAATGAATGTAGGAAAAAATAAAATGACATGAATAGTAGGAAGAATGTTAATTTTGCAAATGAAGAAAATAAGAATTCAAAGAATGTGCTGTTAACATGTAACATTGCACAAGACAAACAAGAAGATGTTTGGTTCTTAGACTCAGGTTGTAGTAATCACATGACTGGAAATATTGCAATGTTTGCCAATCTGGATGAAGATGTGAAATCTGAGGTAACAACAGGGACTGATAGTAAGATAGCTGTCAAGGGTAAAGGCAGCGTCAGTATCCGAGCAAGAAATGGAGAACAGATGTTTGTGCCAGATGTATACTTTGTACCTGGCCTGAAATGTAATCTTTTGAGCATTGGGTAGCTCATTGACAAAGGTTACAACGTGTTCTTCAAAGATGATACGTGTACAATCAGAGACATACCTCCAAGCAAGAAGATCATTACACAGGTGTAGATGACCAGCAATAGAATGTTTCCTCTCAAACTCAGGGCAGATTTGAAGGAAGGAAGAACTATTGCAGCTGTAACACAAGAAGTCTTTCAGGAGCAAGTGAAAAGATGAGAATTGGTTGTGGCACTTGAGATTTGGACATCTCAATTTCGGAGGCCTGAATTTGTTGCACAGAAAAGGAATGGTAAAAGGATTTCCATTGATTGAAAAGCCGGACAGCCTTTGTGAAGGCTGCATCTTGGGCAAGCAGCACAAAGAAAGCTTTCCAGCAGGAAAGAGCATAAGGGCAAAAGCACCCTTGGAGATTGTCCACTCTGATGTGTGTGGACCGATGCGAGTACCATCACTTGGCGGAAACAGGTATGTTTTAGCCTTCATTGATGATTACACCAGAAAGACATGGGTGTACATGCTGAAACAGAAGAGTGAAGTGTTTGAGAAATTCCGCCACTTCAAAACTCTTGTTGAGAAACAGTGTGGGCATTATATCAAAGTGCTCAGAACAAATAGAGGAGGAGAATACATCTCCCAAGACTTTCTGCGTTTTTGCAGAGAGAATGGCATACAAAAACAGTTCACAGCAAGGTATACACCTCAGCAAAACGATGTTGCTGAAAGAAAGAATAGGACCATTCTTGACATGGTTAGAAGTATGCTGAAGGCAAAGCACTTGCCTCATGAGTATTGGGCAGAAGATGTCACTTGCGCAGTTTACATTTTGAATAGATGCCCAACTAAAGCTGTCATGAAAAGAATACCAGAAGAAGCATGGAGTGGTCAAAAGCAAATTGTCACTCACATGAGAGTATTCGGTTGTGTGGCTTATGCACATGTACCGGATCAGCTAAGGAGAAAGCTTGATAGTAAGGGGGAGAAGTGTGTGTTTGTTGGCTATTGTGATGAGTCAAAAGCATACAAACTCTATAATCCATCCACTAAGAAATTGATTGTAAGCAAGGATGTGCAGTTCATTGAGGATGAAGCTTGGGATGGAAGCTTAGATAAAACAGTGAATGTGAAGACAATTGTGTCTCATGAAGAAGAACATGAAGGGATAGCAGCAAATAATCCTTCCTTGGTGGTTCCTCCTCCACAACAGCAAATTCAACAAACCACACCACAAGCTGGAATTCGAACAGCCTTAAGAAGTCAAGGAAGTGCTTCTCCAAGCACACCACAGGGATTTGAAATACCCTCAAGTTTGGGTGGAACTTCCAGCACACTAAGAAGACCAAGGTTCAGAAATCTGAATGAGATTTATGGACAAGGAGAGGTAAGTACCAATACCGGTCTGAATTCATTATTCGCTTTATATTGTCATGTTGATGACCCAATTCATTTTGAAGATGTTGTAAATGAAGATAAATGGATTGAAGTAATGAATGAAGAAATTGGTGCAATTGAAAAGAGTAAAACATGGGAGTTAGTGGACCTCCCTGAAGGCAAAAAGGCCATTGGAGTTAAGTGGGTCTATAAGACCAAAAGCAATGCTGAAG
>APFE031653969.1:5900-39003 GCA_000404065.3 Pinus taeda
TTGAAACATTTTGAATCTCATTGTAAGTTTTCTCTAATGGCGCATGTGAGATAGAATGGGTGGGAAGGGTGGGTAAATCTAGTAGTTCAACATTGTAAGCATGTTGTACTGGTTTATTATGGTGGGGGTGTGGAATTAGTTGAGCAGGAAAATGTGTAAGGAATGGAGCATTGTGATGATGTGGTTGAATGAATAAATTTGATATGCAAGCAGTATGTTGTGGAAGAGCCGGTGGAGAATATGGAGAATGTGCTTATGCTACAAGATGAGGAAGAGTAGTCATGCAATCATAAGGTGAACCATGCCAAACTTGTAGATAAGATTGGTGGTTATATTGAAATTGACATGGCTGCCCTAGAACATGAGTATTCCATAATGGATTATGCAAGTAAGAGAATGGAGAAGAAGTGTTTTGAACCATACTTGTAGGCCATGATTTCCATGGTTTTGACCTTGTTGCAGCTTCTTCACCTCTTTGATATGATACTTCCATCCTAGATAAGGAAGAGTAACCATCTATGGTATGCTCCTTTCGGTCATGAGTGAAAACACTTCATCAAATTCTTGATTTTTATGAACCTGCAAAGCATCCAATTTTGAACTTAGAGAGGTAATTAAAGCAACTTTAAAATGTTCAAGTAAATCATTGATTTCAGCTCTTATGTCTCCTATTCTTGTAGCAGATTTGGAAAAGAAAGAACAAACATCTCTAGAATTCTTACCAGCCTTGGAGATTCCTCTTGAATACATTATGCACAATTCACAAACATCATCATATGACAACTAAAAAACATCACCTTTTCCTATCAGATTTAAGAGTTCTAAGAATTTATCTTTGATTCCTTTAAGAAGGAGTGTTTTTAAGATCTCTTTTTCCAAATGCTTATATTTGATTTTTGAAGGTTGTATTGAAATCGATCTACATAGTCCTCCAAACTTTCATCTTCCCCTTGTATCATACTGGAAATATCTTCATTGGATTTGCAATAGTCTTGGTACTTCTTCAAGAATATGTTCTTCATGTCCTCCCATGATTAGATGCAATTCCCACCTAAGTTCATGAACCATCGGAGAGTTGCTCCTTTCACAGTAAGAGGAAACACTTTCAATCTTTGATCATTAGTACAATAATCATATCCTCTACAAAGTATTTCGAACTCAAATAAGAATGTATCTGGATCTTCATTTGTGAAGCCATGAAAATTTGGTAGAGAAGATGGGGGAATTATGTGCATTTGTGTCATTCCTCCTAAATATTTAATAGGAAACTCAAAAGTAGAAATGCGAGTCATTTCTTACCATAATATAAGATGTTCTTCATGTGTTTTTTCGAGGTTCCTTCTTCAAATGTTCCTGTCAATTGGTTAGTGAAATGGGTGGTGCTTACATCACCACTTAAGTGAAATCATAAGATTTGTTTTTCAAAATTTCTATTTTTTTTTTTTTAGTCATTCACACAAAAATTCAAACATTTACCCTAAGTTCTTTAACAGTTCTGTTGGAAAGCGGGTGGGGGAGCAGGGCTTCTACATAATCCGTACATAGGTTCTTACCTTCCATTTTTAATATCCAATTCTTTCCTAACAGGCACTCATCAAATGCACACTACTCTTTAAAAATGGCTACACTCTCCCCGGCAACGGCGCCAAAATGTTGAGCGATAAAAAGGGTCTTTTTAACTCCTAATTACCTTCACATTAATTGTCAACCCAGGGACGACTTTTTATTTCAAGAGTGTACTCAGTCTGAGGTGGATATTTACTCAAGAGTAATGTTATGAAAGATGTAGTACAATGCTCAAAATACAAGAGTAAATGGATGCTCAAAATGAAATCTACTTACAGCAAAGCACGTTAAGACTTAAATCATGCATTCAAAAAACAACAGCAAATGATTAGTCAAGGGTACAGTGACAATAACTCATCCCTTTGTAAATTGATGTAGCTAAAGATAATCAAGGAACAGATCATTAATCTGGGAACTAGACAACAAATGTCAATGTCCACTACAGTTTCAGATCGTTCTTCACACCAAAGCAAAGATAATGCGAGTAACAGGAAATGGAACAATAGCTAGGAAATGTAATAACAACTGAATTCAATAAGCAACAACACCTTAGTCTACAAGAATAAATGCAACAACCGTGTTCTACAGAAATCAAATGGCAATCCCCTATCTTTAAAGATGAATCGAATAGCACACGGTAAATAGAACAACACTAATTAATGATAGAATATGGAACAACGCTTGAAAGCTAAATACAAATTCATAATAACTTAACACACGACACACCTTCATAGTAATCTGATCTGGTAATCCAATTATCAGTCTTAGTTATAAATAATACGACTGTATTTTGTAATGGAACAACAACGTCAATAGATTCAACAATTGCAAGGAAATATAATCTCTAAGATGAATTCAATAATACCAATTAATAAGTGTTACAACACGGATATGCTGTAATTGAACAACAATACATTTTGTAAGGATCAACAATGTTATATCAATGATTAAAAGAACAACAATGCGTTACAAGTCAAGATGAATCAATACAACATTTTTGTCATAGAGAACGATATTACTCAATTAAACATAAATCAGATATAACAGAACCGTGATGTAAAATAATAAAACATATCAGATTACCGAACAAAACTGATAATGAAAACCACGCATGAACTATAGATATAATATACAACAGCAGCACAATCCACCAGAGGCTAGGCCCTTAGCCACCAGCGAATGCTGCTGGGCTACTTCAGATGAGAAGGATGAACAACAACTCTTTTATTTATTCATCATCAAATTGTGAAATCATTGCAGCAGCTGAAGCTTTGAAGATTACAATGGCAATGCAACAATCCCTATCCTATCATGAATAATCCATCATCATTCTTGAATCTCTAAGTCTGAATCCTCAATTCTCCATCTCTAAATTCATCATCCCTCTCTAAATTAATCATCCCCTTCTCTGATCTCTATTCTCATTTAAATAGAGAGAGATCAGAGAGAAGTTACAACAAAGATAATTACAACATGATTTCTGTTACAAAATTGGATTGATTCTAACCAATTGATCAACAAGAAAATATATTTCCATTCAACTTTTAACAAGAGCAAGGCGAATTTGGTCTTTGCAGCTGAGATTTGGAGGACGGCTGCAACAACAAATCTAAGAAACTCGTGCTCAAAGAACCCTGCATTTCTCTTAGTACAAGTCGAATTTGGGCAAACCATTCTCTGAAAAAGTTAATTGGGTCCGTTCTGGACAAAACCCATATTCAGATTTTCTAGATTCATCTTCATTTGCTCAGAATCTCAACCGCAAAACTATCACTCCTTATTCCAACGAATTTCTGAGTTGGCACTTTTAATGATCAAATCTTCAATCTGGAAATTACCTTGGAGGCTGAAAATGGTGAATAACCAATTTATTAAAACTATCATGGATAAAATCATGCATACATCAATTTATTAGAAATAAAGGAAGATAAATAATATTCATCCATAAGAGCATAAATCATTTATAAAATGGATTTAAATAATAAATTATAATAAATGAATTGATAAAGAAGAGTAAAAATGGATGAAATAAGTGTTACAAAGTGGTCGTATTCACAGCCCAACACCTGACACTCCTTATTTCCATAGTTCCCTCACTCCCTGCTAATTGGTCATCACATTTTGTAGTATTCAGAAGTTCGGGTTTTTGGCATCATAGTCTTGATAAGTTGGGACAACTGAATTCCTACAATTTTTTTTTTTTGTATCCAATAGTTGGGGTTTCTTCCATTATAATATTGATTAGTTGGGACCTTCAAATTCCTACACAACTGGCAATATTGATATTTTGGGATTTTGGCCATTGTAATATTGATCAACTCGGAGTAATGCTCCTATCAAGGTAAGAAAGATAAAATATGGTGGTTCCAAAATTCTACTTGCAAGAGACTTATCCCATAGGATTCAGGGAGATGAGTTGATCACAGTGATACCATCCATTAGTAAGCATCCATTTTTCCTATGCTCCCAATTTTTTCTGAGGTGATTTAAAGTGACCTACACCAATAGACTCCTTGTCTCATGCCCATTGTAGCCATACTAATTTTAAGTAAACCAAATTTTTCACCCAAGAAATTGTATGATAACTATGAGGGCTCAAAGTATGTAAAACCTCTAGAAAAAAGTGGAAGACCTCGAAGTAAGCATCACCACCAAAATTGAAGAAGCATTTACAAAGGCATTGGAACCCATACTACCATACATCAAGGCTAAAGGCCCCATGGGGGAGGGGAACCATGTCAATGAAAACATGGAAGGATAATCTAGCCACCATTGATATGAGGGGTATCATCACTTCCATAGGGGTCACCAATATTCTAGCAATAAGACACCTAATATTGACATGCACAAATTTGACAGTTCTAACCGAGCGGTGTGGGTGGCACAAATGGAACAATATTTTCACTCACCAATATCTGGAATGATGAAAAAAAACTACACGTGTGAGCTCTTTATTTGGACCAAGAATGTTGGAAGTGGTGGAAATGGCATCAAAAATGCTATGCAAGAAAGCCAACTTGGAATATGTTCGCTAAATCCATTTGTACTTGTTTTGATAGGTACTCTAATTTTATTGTTCGCTTCATGGATCTCAAACAAACCAATACAGTCCAAGGCTACATCACAACATTTGAACAACTGATCATCCAAAATGAGGGCCTAGGGGATGCCTTCTATATGGAATGCTTCATAAGTGGCCTCAAGGAATCCATCTAGACACATGTTAGAATGCATCAAATGGCTACTTGGTTGGAAGCTTGACACAAAGATTTAGACGTAGAAATTGCTATTAATGCTTAACCTAGTCATCCTTCATTCACATTAAAGGTATGTCCCACACCTGCAAGTGGCCCCACCCAAACCCTTAAGATGCAAAAGATGTCGCAAGTGGAAATGGATAAAATGAGAAGACAAGGAATGTGTTACTATTGTGATGAAAAATATTACCCAAGCCACAAATGCAAGGAACCAAAGTTATTTCAGATTGAATTGACTGAAAATAGCCCAAACAATGAGGCCCAACCCCCTAAATTTTCTAGGGACGACAAAATGGAACCCCAAAATACTATAGAAGATACGACATCAACATCTGATGAATCGGTTATATCACTCCATGCATTAGCATGTATTTATTCTCCATAAATATTTAAAATTATAGGCTTTATTAAGCATCGACTAGTGGTGGTATTGATTAACAATGTAAACTTGCATAATTTTGTCCATGAACAGGTTATTCAGGTTGTGCATTGTTTTCTGAATTTTAAGTTTGTTTTCGTACAAACTTAAGAGGTATCGACACTATATGTGAAACATACAATGTGTTCTTCTTTTGTTTATCTGATGTAATGGAGTGAATTTCATGAAATCAAAGCCTAAACTAATTACAAAAATGGAATTGTTACTTTATTTGCAAGAAATGGAAATGCTACTTTCTCAACTTGTAAAAGCTAACTAATCAATTCATGAAAGAATAAAGGTTAATCTACTTGCATCATACTTGTGATAAGGAAACTAAGTCTACTTTGTTTGTACGAGCTTCCCTTGATCATAAAATCATAGTTGGGGGTCACTATTCATCTAGACTAAGTCATAGTTTCAGTGGGGATCAAAACTAATGAAGGAAAGTGGTATTACAGGTTTGCTACAGGAAGGGACAAATTTGCTACACGAGAAGACAAAATTACCATAGGAGGAGAAAACTCACCAAATGACCAAGTAAATCAAATGAAATTGGAGTGGGACAATTATTTTTATTGAGTAGGATGTCTTAGGTCTCCATTCCAAGTGGAATAACTCCAAAATACCCTTGTTCACACGTGCTAAAAAAATAGCAAACAATTACTAGTCTAAAATCTGGAAATTCGAGAATTAGTGAGCTAGTTAACCTATCAAATACCTAACCTAATCAAGTGAAAATGAAATGGGGTAAATTTTGTTATTAACTTTAATGTTTTTATGACCTAATACAAGTGGAATGAACTAAAATGAAGTGCATTAACATGTTCTAAAAAATAGCAAAAAAAAAAAAAATTCAGGTCCTTATAGCTAATGGGGGGACCATGAAATGCAAAGGACGTTGCGAGAACATAAAACTCTAGACAGGGGAATATCAACTTAAAGCACACATGTTTTCCATTGAAATGGGACGTTGTGACATCATCCTCAGAAATAAATGGCTTCGAACATTAGGCCCCATTACCATGGAATTTTAAGAGCTCTATATGAGATTCAAATAGAACTGACACACTCATACGCTCCATGGGATTTAGGAAGGTGCTCTTACTATCATTAGTTTGCATAGAATGTAGAATATTCTAAAAAAGGGACACCATGGGGTTGTTGATCAATTCAATGCAATCTAGACCATTGAATCAAGCCCTGCCAACATTCAACCAAATATGAAAAAGGTGTTGAGTCACCATCAATAGGTGTTTGAAAAACCCAAGGAGATACCCCCTTCTTGAGGTGAGCATGATCATAAAATCACTTTTATTCTAGGTAGCCAGCCACCCAATGTCCACTCATATAAGTATCCATTCACACAAAAGAATGAGAATGGAAGGTTTATTAAGGAGCTAGTAGAAGCAGGCGTGATTCATCCCAACACCAACCCTTATTCGACCCCAGTGGTCATGGTATTAAAGAAAGATGGGGAGTGTCACATGTTTCCCAACTTCAGGACCCTCAACAAGCTCACCATCAAGTATAAGTTTCTTATTGCAGTAGTCAATGAACTCCTTGATGAACTCCATGGTTCCCAATTCTTTACCAAGTTGGATCTTTGTTTGAGCTATCACCAAATCAGAATGAAAGTACCAAACATTCCCAAGACAACTTTCATAACCCATGAAGGTCACTATGAATTTTTGGTTGTACCCTTTAGTCTTTGTAGTGCCCTGTCCACATTTCAAAGTCTCATGAATCACCTTCTCAAGACATATCTCTGAAAGTTTTTCCTAGTCTTCTTTGATGATATACTCATCTACAATAAAACATGGGAAATACATCTTCAGCATGTTGACCATGTATTGCAACTTTTGATGGATAATAAATTATTTGTCAAATTGTCATAGTGTTCTTTTGGAATGGAAGAGATGGAGTACTTGGGAAAAATTGTGAGCCGCAGAGGAGTACGGGTGGATCCAAAAAAGATAAAGGCAATGTAAGACTAGCCAAAAACTTGGACTTTGAAAAGTCTAAAGGGATTTTTGGGTCTCATGGGATACTATTGAAAATTTGTCATAGATTATGGATGCATTGCTAGACCCCTGATGAATCATCTCTAGAAAAATATATTTCTCTATACATAAGTAGCTCAATAGGCCTTCTTGGATCTCAAACAGACTATGTCTTCCACCTTGGTTTTGTCCCTTCCAGATTTTACAAAACACTTTATGATCAAATTTGATTCCTCAGGGACCAACATTGGAGTAGTCTTAATGCAAGAAGGTCGACCAATAGCCTTCACAAGCCGACAATTAAGTGGTAATAATTTTGCTCAATCTACTTATGAGAAAGAAATTATGGCCATCTTGCATGCAGTAGACACTTGATGACCATACTTGGGAAACATTTCTAGATTCGAGCTAACCATCATAGTCTGAGGTATCTTTTGGAGCAACACTTTTCCTCTCTGTAGTAAAATAAATGGCATACAAAATATTGGGCTATGATTATGAGATAATATAGAAGAAGGGCCGAGACAATGTTATGGCTAATTCCTTGTCATGAAAATTTGAGGAGGACGACACCATCTTATCCTTATCGTTTCCCATACCATCTTGTATTGAGGAGGAAAAAAAGAATGATTTTCCCATCCATCTCTTTTCTATCTAATCCAAAGGTTACAAGTGGATCCTAACCCCCCATCGGGTTAGACTTGGAAGGAATATATTCTTCAATATAAGGATCATGTGGTTGTCTCCCCTAACTCCACTCTTAAACCATGCATCCTAATAGAGCTACACTCCTCACCTATCGCAAGACATTCAGGATTTTAGAAGACTTATGCTTGGGCATGCAACTCCTTCTTCTAGGAAGGGATGAAACCAAACATTCTTACATTTTTACTTGAATGTGATATTTTCTAGTGAAACAAAGGGGAAATAATGAAGAGATCAGGAACCTTACAACCCTTGTTGCTACCTTCTTCTACATGGATGGATTTCTCCATAGATTTCATTACAAATTTCCCTAAATTAGGAAACAAGTCAGTCATCATAGTGGTAGTGGATCGACTCTCCAAATACACCCATTTTTTGCCTTAATACACTTATTCACTCTAAATTTGGTGGCTCAAGTCTTCATGGATCAAATTTTCAAACTACATGGCATGCCTACTTTTATTGTGTCTAATCGTGATCCCACCTTCACTAGCAATTTTTGGCAGGAGTTTTCCAAGTTACGTGGCACACAAATCCAAATGAAGCAACCAAGATGACACTATATGAGTTGGTGTATGGCCAACTCCCACTTTCACCAACTTCTTATCTTCTAGGATCCTCTAAAGGTAAAATATTTGATAAGATGCTTCAGAACCAAGCCACCACTCTTGCTCTTCTGAAGGATAATCTTCATCAAGTGCAAAAATGGATGAATCAACAAGCTGACCAAAATCACTCAAAAATGTATTTTCAAGTGGGTGACCAAGTGTACTTCGACTCCACCCTTATAAATAGATGTCTCTCAAAGAAAATTCCTTCCAAAAATCATGTCCAAATTTTTATGGGCATTATCAAGTGATTCGACATATTGGATCTGTCGCTTACAAACTAGCCCTACTAGCTACTTCAAAAATCCACCCTGTCTTCCATGTCTCTTGCCTAAAGAAAGTCGTGGGGCATAATTGCAAGATACATACCATCTTACCTGAATTGGATGAAGAAGTTTCTATTTGGATCCAACCAGAACAGGGTTTGGATTCATAGGAGAAGCATCTTTGCAGCCACACTATCAAGGAAGTCCTCATCCAATGGAAATACACCTTACCAAAATATGCAACATGGGAACCAACAACTATTCTCCAGAAATTTCCATAGCTCTAGACTTGAGGAAAAGGTTGTTTCTAAAGGGGGAGTGCATAATAGCGTTTTACCCTAACCCCTTTATTAATGAAATAATCCCAAGAGGTTAGTTTAATACATAAACCCTATAAGCATTGTAAGTGGTTGACTTGCATTATAGAAAAGGGACAACAATTAGTTATAATAGGCCATAGCTAATAATAATGTGGTTAACTTTCATTATGCAAGGGACCACAAGTCGTTAGGTTTTTGGGTCTTAGGAAACTATATATTATCAAAGATAGTAAGGCAAGTCTTGTCTTGTGTTGTGTAATTGAGATTTGCTATACTAGAGGTTTCCCCCTCAAAGAGGCAAGGGGAAAAAATTGTTGCAGATCTTAATAAAATATTTCCATTGTTATAATTTGATTGTGTTATTTTATGTGGTATCATTGGCATATTTCATGCTTCTGATATTTTCTACATGTCAAGCATACTACAGTTGGTGCCTACTAATGTTAACACAATACCTAAGGAAATTAATAGCCTCATTTTTGCAGTAGAAACACCACTCCATGCCAGAACAATGAGTGGAAATAATTTCCAGTGGAGAAAGGGTCAATAGAGGGTATTTGAGGAGTCAAAGAAGAATATTAGTCAGGCACCTAAGTTATGGAATTATTGAACTTGTACCAACCCTTCGAAGTGGAGATAGATTTGAGTGGGTATGCTATGGTAATGATCTTCATGTAGGGAGGAAACCCTGTTAAAGTATTTCATGGGGAAGTTATTAACGACTCTACCTATGATAAGGAGCTTTATGCCTTGGTGCAAGATGTGAAGAAATGGAAACACTATATGATGGGAAAGGATAAAATCATATAAATAGTTCACTAGTCATTACAATATCTAAAGGCCTATATTAGGCTATAAAAAACTAGGAATTACAAGTTGTTGGGGCTTTTACAACAACTTCATTTAGTGATCAAGTATAGGAAGGGTAACACAAACAAGTTGGCTGACATGCTCTCAAGGCCACCCACATCATATATCATAGCTTTCAAAACTCTTATGCACATGGAGCCATTCACCCATGGTGAACGTAGACAGATGTATTCATAGGATTATGAATTCAAGGAGGTATTTTAATAGTTGCAGAGCCAAAGTTATGTGCACTATGGTGATAATAGAACTGACTATTGATGGGCCTCCAAAATAGGTATAGTTTAAGTCCCATCTGATCATCCTTTGGAATATTTAACCTTTACTTCTACATTTGATAATGTCTTTTTTAACTTTAATATGTTCTTAGGAGGGTTAAGAGATATTTTCTATATCTTGTGTGCCCAATGCATTAATTGTGTAGGATATTGAGGATAACTTATGTAGATCATGCCTGTAGAGGTTTGGTCTCGTGGCCAACAGACAATCTGTTAAGTCGTCTGTGCTGCTGTGCAGGTCACGAGTTCAAGTCTCGTCTTACCCGAGGGTTGTTCTTGCGGGCTGGGCAGTTCCTCCTAGAGGTTATAGTGGCAGCCATTGGGATTCAACCCCGTGTAACGCGAGTACGATACCACCGCCATTGCCAATTCCGCTAGCCACAAGAAAAAAGCTTATGCAGATCATGTAGGAGTCCAGTAGGAGGAGATTACGGGGCTTGTCCCCTACTATAGGCTAATCACAACTCAATTGGCTCAAGGACATTTACTACCTCCTTGTAGCTACGAGAACACCATGGAACCAGATCCACATTTTTAGTTATTTTTTAGGGAAGCACTGCTCCCTTAAAGGAGGTTGTCCCTCAAACAATTTTTGTATAAATGAGGGGCCTTAGAAACCCATTAGGCATTAAAAACTCTAGAGGAAGATAGTTATCGACAGAGAAATGCTTATGCCTATTATTTCAATTTGCCATGTTTCATGTACGAACACTTTTGAAGATTAATGAAAAGTATTGATTTATTCTAATTTTGATTTTCTTCTAAGGGACCTGGGTCTCCTTCGGTTAGGGTCCAACTTAGGTATTAAATCCCCCTCCTAGTACATTTCCTTTCCATGCATTTAGTTTAGTTTTGATTTTCTGCAAATCTTATCTCTAGGAAAAGTATTGTCTTTGTAGTGTTTATAAGTGAGCTCTTTTTTTATTTTATTCATCTTTCTTGTTCTAATAAACACAAAAATATTTTCCTTCATGTAATAGTAGTCTTCATCTCAAATTCAACTCATCCTTTCCCTTATTGTTTCACTTCCCGCAATTAGTAGTTTAGCAATTGTTTATGCATCTTTCTTTTATTAGTTCGCCATGCATTTTACTTTATGATATATGATATTGTTACATAGGAGAATTTATTTTTGGTTTCATGCATTTGGTTTAGTAACATCATCTTATTTTCACCCACTATTTTCCATCTCTATATACTATCAGTACGCTCAATTCTACCTAATAAGGCTATAGGAAACCCTCAGTTTTGTCTCTTCCTTGTATGATCTCATTCATTGAGTATGTTTGAGCTTGGTAAGGACCTATTTTCCCTTCCAAAACCTTTCCCCACCTTTTCCACTCTTCAAACCACATTTGGATCTCATAAATTTTCTCTTGGGTGTTTCTTGTATCAAAACAGAGCCATCTTGTAGAAATATGCAGATTATTTAAAATGCCTCCAAAACTGCACCAGAAGCTTATCTATCATTACTCAACATTTTACAATGTCCATTAAAGCTTGGAGAAGGAGTTTATAGGTTCAAAGATGATTTTGGTGGATATTGGTGGCCATCCTCCTATTCTTCGACCCCCAACACTATCTCTTTCAGTTTCCTTAATTGTAGCACAGTTTACTACTTTTGGCAGTTTTTGGGCTTCTGAACTTTCGGAGCCATTTTGAGGCCCTAAATGACGTTTTTATGTAAAACAAAGAGACCAAAAGAGTCCCAATCAATCTTCCTTGGTTGTCTTCGCCCTACTCTTTGAGATCTTCGAAACGAGGTATTATGATAGCCAAATGAAGATTGTATGCCAAAGTTACGACCCCGGGAAATTGATTTACCAATTTACCTAAACATGGCCCACTGTTTTGGTGCTTCATCTCCTAGGGTTAGGTTTCCGGATGTTTAAGGTGTTCCATTGTTTCTCAATAATAAATAGGCCTTGGAATCTCATTGTAACATAGTTCAGAGGCACGTAGTCGCCACATCTCTTCTCAGAGATAAGTCACCATCGCCTAAGCTAGTTTAATTCCATTATGTTTGTAAGCATTGTTCAGTATTCTGACATTAATGAAATGAAGTGTTATTTCTGCTGCATTTCTGTATTTATGGTTATATATGTAATTTTTTGCATTCCTATTTGAGTTCAGATCAAAAGACCCCTTAAGAGCTTTACCCTAGCAGTTATAGCTTTCTTTCTCCACTCAGAGTTTGTTGTTTTAAAATCAATGTAAATGCAACTAACTCAAGGAGACTGGCCATGCCGTCAAAAGGGGAAAAAGTTAATTTAGTCAATTAAGCATACTCGATATTAGGTTTGTATGTAGAATTTTTGTAATAATTTTAAATTAAATTAAATTGATTGTAAATTAAACTATCTATATATATAATATGTGTGTGTGTGTGTGTGTTACATAATTTTAATATTTTAAAGCGTGTAGTCTATTTATTAATAAATGAAATAATGTATTTTTGACTCTTTTTTCTAGTCAATTTTACCCAAAATTTGGTAGATATTTTAAAATATCATAAGTTGATGTTGTTTAATTTGCAAATGTTTTAAGGGAACTTACTCAAACAACAAAAATCACAATATTTTAGTAATTTGGTAGAGATTTAAAAAAATCATAAGTTTAAGTTGTTTAATTTGCAAAAGTTTTAAGGGAACTTACTCAAACATAAAAAAATCACAATATTTTCATAATTGTAAGACAAAGATACATGAACTCATGCAAATCTTTCCTTAAGTTTTGCACTCGAAAGAGGTTTCCATCTTTATACATTTGATAGACCTCAAGAGGAAAGTATATTTTTAAGTGCAAAACTTGAGGAAAGATTTGCACCTCTAGAGGCTTGATTCCTTTGGACTCTTGGTAGATCTAGAATTAAGATGCACTTATGCTGGTTTTGAGCAAAATACTAATAAAATGTTTTAACTATAAGAAATTTTTTTATTTTCACCAGTTTTATATAATATATACATAATTTGCTTTGGAATATTTTATTTGTGACTCCCTTTCTCCACATTAAAATGTTATTACCCCTCATATCTAGAAGTAGAAAGCATCTTCATATATATATCATTAAATATAATTTTTTAATGTTACATTGGTAACTCTATATTTATATATTTTAAAATTGTTATATTAAACATGGAATGGAATGAATTGCAAATTTCCCTCTACCTTGAATTAGAAATAACTAAAGACTCTCTCGATTTTGATAAAAAAATATGTTATTATATCTTTGGAAAGTAGTCTTATATTGTTTTTTATTTTTGTTAAAAAAAAAATTGATTTCGATTAATACCAAAAAATATTCCAAAGTTTTCATAATGTTTTTAAAAATTTATATTAAAACAAATTTCTCAAAATTAAAAATTATTTTCTAATTTTTGTAGAAATATTTTTTTAATTTATTTTTTATTCATGATTAAAAATTTATATACATTTTTATCAAGAAATAAATAAAATAAATAAAGGTAAAAATAATAATTATATGTATCAAGTATCATTTTAATAACTACATAAAGTTGGAAAAATCTTACTTCCATACAAGCACATATTACTAAAATATTAGTATGATAAATTTACTAATTACTTAAAAGTTAAAAATTAACACTAACTCTAAGCTAACAGCGTCATCAGAATGTGAAGCCTCCCCACCTTATGAGTTTCTAAATAAATTATTCAATTGTTTAAAACTTCTACGCCCATTGCAATATATTATAATTTAATTTTTATTTTAAAAATAAGAATTTTAAAGGCTCAAAAACATATACATATGTTAAAAAATATCACAGGGGTCTTATTATATTAGATGGATTGATTAAGGAGGAAATTTGAATTAATATTAAAAATGGGGTAAACTTAATCTAATAAAAAGTAAAAAAAAAAAAAAAATTATATTTTCAAAATATTTATAATATTAAAAATTAAAGTTATATATATATTAAAATTATTATTATTAAAAATTATCAATTTGTATAAGAGGGGCAAATAACATTGCATCTTATACTTTATTTAATATAATATTAAAATATTTTATTTATGGTTTAATATTATTATTTTTTTGTTATACTATGGTTTTGTTTCAAATACCATAGGTCAGTTTAAACATAAATATAATGAATTACACATTTTACGCTTGTTTAATATAAATATTGAAATTTTTATTTATGATTAATTATTTTTTGTTGTTGTAGTAATATGTTTTGTTCCAATACTACATGTTTCAACTAGCTTGACAATAATTTACACTTCTCTACATTATCAATAATATTATTTTTGCATGCAATTTATAAACTCTATATAAAGTACTAAAATTAATTATTATCTCTCCCATTGCTTATATATATATATATTATATATATATATATATATATATATATATATTATATATATATTTATATTATATATATATATATATAACTTCCAATTATTTGTCTCTATATAAAATTGATAAAAATTGATGTAAAATTAAATAGATATAGCCTAATTTTTAGGTTATTAATATTTTTTAATTTATTAGTACAAATATATTTTATTAGTTTTGAAATATAACATTACTTACACAGCGATTGAACACTCTTGGCTCAAAAGAACCATTTCATTCAAACTACATTATTTAAAACTATGTAACACATTTAAATTAAATATTATGGATTTAAATCATTAAACTGATATAGCAATAACACATGAAATGTTACACTCAATGAAAATGTTAAAAGCATGCCTTGTAAAGTAAATTAGTTTGTCATCCAAGAACATAAATTGGATCATGGCTTGTATCAAAACTACAAACTTTGTGGTGATCATCAACAAAATGCCCTCTCAATTCTTTAGGGCTCACAGGGGTTTGAGGCAGGGGTGTGTTCTTCCCCCCTCCTTTTCCTTCTTGTTATTGATTGCTTTAGTCTTAAAATGAGGGACATGAGGAATAGGGTGGAGATATCTAGTCTTAAAAAACTACCAGACACACTGTTGTGTCTCATCTTTGTTTTGTGGATGACTTATTGTTTGGTGGGGTGAAAGAGCCTGGAGAATGGCCACACATTTTTAAAATCATTACTTCCTTTGGTGAGGCTTTTGAACTACTGATGAGCAATAAAAAGTCTATTCTGGTCTATGGTGATAGGGAGGATTCAAAAATCAGACAAATTTGTAGCCTTTTTGATATCTCATGCCAAAATATAGATTCTGTTTTTGAATACCTTAGTTTTAGACTTAAACCAAATAGGTATGGTAGCAAAGATTGGGAATGGTTGACCAACCGATTTGAGAAAAAACTGTCAGGGTCACAACATAGGTGGCTTACGTTGGGGGACAGAATGATTATGCTAAAATCACTGCTCCAAAATATTTCGGTGTATTGGATGCAACTTTTCATGTTACCAAGGGAGATTTTGCACATGATAGAAACAATTATGGCTAGATTCTTGTTGTCAGGTAGTAAACAAATGTGGAAGTTTCACTTGGTAAGATGGACAGTGTTGGTTAGACCGATAGAGGAGGGTGGATGGGGCATAATAGATCCCGGAAATTTCAATTAATATCTGATTATAAAAAACATGTGGAGGGCAATGACTGGTACTAGCCTTTGGTTCACCATTGTTAGAGAAAATTATTTGAGCAGACAATCTTTATCTACATGGAGCTAGAAGAAAGGCAAGTATGTCTGTTATATGGTGTAGCATGACGAAAAGTCTTCACTAGCTGATGGTTTTCACTTGATGGGAAGTTGGAGACTGTGCACAGATAGAGGTGGGTCTAGATGTTATGAAGGGTGTGATAGGGAACCATTCCTTATCTGTTTAGTTACTTAATTTCACTCATAATAGAGGGATTTTTACCCTACATCAAAGCTATGCTGATCAAAATATAAACATTGTGCTACATGGATGAAAATCAACCGAGCCTATGGAACTTGAAGGTGTTTATGGTATAGAATTGGAATCATCTCTCCATGTTCTGAAACAAGTGGGCATTTCCATCAATGCAAACAAAGATCGTATGGTTTGGGATGGAGCGTTCAAAAACGGGCAACTGACGATAAAGGAAATATATCGAAGAATGTCTGTTGCCGAGAAGGAAATCAATCAAAACACATGGTTTCAAGATACCTAGAAAGAGGATTTTCCAAACAAGTTAAAGTGTTTCAGCTTGTTGTTGTTGAATGACCGTGTGCTGACATGGAAAAGCTTACAACGTTGGGGCTTTGCTAGGTCGTACATTTGTATTTTATGCCATAGGGGGCTTGAAGACGTGGAACATTTGTTCCCTTCTTGCTCACATGCTAGGGCAATTTGGGACAGGGTTCTCGGAACTTATAACTTTCAGTTTGTCGACAGTTTCAATCCCTAAGAGTAGTTCAATCTGCCCATTTTATCCAATTGGATGAATCACATAAGGATCCGGGTAAGCTTCTTCCAACTCATCCAATTTGATAATGTATACATAGAACATAATGTGAATGTTGACCTTCAGCCCAGAAGAGGTATAAAGATAAGTCCTCGTAAGATTTTTTTATTGAGTTTTTGAAAATCATATCAAAATCAAGGATGACAATATCACTTTTATATAAGAGAATTTTTATATTTTCCTTTTTCTAATCATGTCAAATTTAAAATGGCATTTTTCACTTTTGTAAAAGATTTCTATTCTCTCTTTTTATTTGGATACCTCATAAGAAGAGGTAACCAATTTTTGAGTCAAGAAGAATAACGTGGAACAAAGAATATAAACTTGAAATACATGGGCTTCGAGAGGTGATGGAAGACTAGGCCTGAAGAGCTACATAGAAGAAATAAGGGCACTAGATAAGTTAATTATAAAGTTGTTTTTATGTATATGAGCTGGATAGAAGAATACTATGGAATTATGAACCTATGATTTGTATAGCCTATCGTCATTGGAAAACCCACAAAACCGTAACCTATGGCAGTCCACAGGACGGATAAATACATTTATGAAAGCAAAGTAAAACTTCAAAATTTATTATTAAAGATTTTTGAATTAACATAATATGTGTGATCTGTTCTTGATGATGGATGGAGTTACCATTTGAATTTTGGACAAATTACACATATTATAAAGTATCTCTAACAATAGGATAAAATAGGAAAGTCTCCAATCATCCAAAATTTATAACAAATAAATTATTATAAAATTTAGTATTTTAATTTCGAAAATAAGTTCATGGAATTTGTCGATAAAAAAAATCTAAGCCTCCTGATTTAATAAGAAACAAATAAAAAGAAACACACAGATAAAAATAGCTGAGCTCAGGACCTGATGGCCTACAATGTCGGTCTGTAACGAAATGATTATAAAGCGCAAGAACTTCTGAAGCGACTAAAAAATTAATCCGACTTGGACGACCAAAACAAGGCTTTTGTCGGTCACCAAATCCGACAATTATCATAATCACAGCGCACTCTTCATAACAATCTCTGTAATTATGACTCTTTTGCTAATAACCAGGCAACACCTCGAAAAACAGCTGGAGGCGAATTTGACCAATTCTCGAGGCATGGTAAGCGAGCTTGCAGATGTGGGTCTTTGTCTACTTACCTATATTTGGACCTAAAAACCACCTACATCTATTATTTTTTTCATTATTATTCGGGTAAGATCTGCCATATTGATAGCTGTAAGTAAAAAAATATGTATTTTGTTATCGATCCGGCAAAAGATTTGGACAGCTCCGGGTTTCGAAGTCGAGGGCTTTTGCGTAAGCCTGAGTAGAACATGCGTGCATGCGTGCGTTCCACTGCCAAATTGGAATTAAATATGCGTGTTTTGAGTCACGGGGAGCCTGGAAAGAAGCAATAAGAAGAAATTGAGGGATTGATACTGAAGTGCAGGTCACTGCCGGATTTGAAATCTCTCAATGCGGAGGGCACAAGAAAATTCTGGCACTTACCAATATTTTGTTTTACATGCCCAACTTCAAAATGCAAGTGTCTGTCGGCACACTTGTCGAGACACGATGAGCTTCATTCTGGAATTGACACGATGAACTCCATGCTGTACTGCATCCGGTTAGTCGGCCACTGGTTGTGTCGGAAAAACTTCAATCTGGCCGATGTCTAATAGCAAATGCAGTGGTTAACGAGGGGCCGCTTTGGATTTTCTGTTTCTGTGGAAAAGAAAACAGAGCTAAATGGGAAAGAGTTTTACATTTGCTTGGATCAAATTCAAATTTAAATTTAAATCATCAGTGTTGTTTTTCAATAAGTGTTGAAGGCCAAAATCTATTCCGAAAAAGCTCAACCAAAATCTGCTTCTCAAAGAGCAAGGCAGTGAACATACTTTGGCATCAAAGACAGAATGGAATACAGATATAGACATTAAACCTAGAAATATAAATTTATGGAATACAGATATAGACATTAAACCTAGAAATATAAACTTTTATCTGGTAGGCCATAATTTTGCAATAAATTTTTGTGTGAGATTATGAATTTTTATTGTTTAATCTGTTAGATTATGAATTTTTATTGTTTAATCTGTTAACTGTATAAATGGATTAATTATTTTGTACAGAAAAACTGTGGGCGTATTTGGATTGTGTAGATTTGAAATTCAGTAATTAGAAAATATGCCTATAAAAATGATAATATATATATATATATATATATATATATATAATTATATAGGATGATATTTTTTTTTGAAATTTTGAATTTTATTATACAAAACTTATTTTTAAATGTATTAATAGATTCAATGTCTTGAAATTTTTCTAGAGTATTTGGATTTTGTAGATTAAAAAAATCAATTTACAATTTCAAAAAATTTCAATCTAAATCATCGTAGACACAAATGTATAAAAAAACAGCTTATTGTAGCCATATAAATTAAATGGTTGGATACATAGCTCTCACACGGAATGGATATGTGGACTTGAGAGGACCAAACCTCCATGCACATCCATTGGACAAAAATATATATAAATTAAACACAAAAATATGTAACAAGATTTTTAACCCTGGAAATTCACCTCCACTTTATCATAAATATAGATCAGCTTATCAATACCACATCCATAAAAAACCACAACTCATTTCATATGACACTTATTCATATGACATTTATTTAATTAATCAATTTAATTAAAACGCCAAAAAAAACATAAACTACTTTGTAGATAAATCTTAACCTTTGATTTATGCATACTACCAAGAATATTCTAGAATATTTCATGGAGGTTAAATCTCTACCACCCACCTAGTAATTTTGGAAATTAAAATTCTAGAAACTTTATTTTAAAATAGAAAAGATTATCAATATAATTAATTTAAATATAAATAATTTTTTTATTATATTTAAAATATTTTACACTATATTAGTTTTTTTATTTTTATTATTTTACAAACTGACTATTTGTATTATTACGAATTAAGTGATATTATAATAAATTTTTTTGACCATAATAAAAATTATTATTACTATCCAATTTTAAAGTCATGACTAAGCCAAACACCAAATTGATTACATACTCTACCCCTCTACTTTTACTAATATATTATTTTCAAAATTCAAAATCTATAATATATATATTTTTAACAATTAATCAAAAATATTACTAAATTACAAGTTTAAAATTATATTATCTACACCATCCTAATACCAATACTAAATTATAATGCGAAATTATATAATAAAAAACTTATTTCAAACAACCACCACAAAAACATAGTCACAATAACAATTATATCAAGAAGTTCTAAAAATAAAAAACTTATTTCAAACAACAACAACAAAAAAAACATAATCACACTAACAATTATATCATCAAGTTCTAAAAAACCACCGAACATAAAATCATCCAATTCTTTAATCATTTAAAAAAAAAAACAAACAAACACATAAAATCATTAAAAACACTATTATTGCAATAACTAAAACATAATTTCCCCTCATCATAAAGATCATTATAAAACGATAATAGATTTAAAAATTCCCACCTAAACATCATTTCATATTCTTCCAATAACTAAAACATCAATTTACATTATAAGGATCATTATAAAACTTCAATATATCTCAAAATTTCCACCTAAACATCATTTCACTTCATAAGGGTTATTATAAAACTTGACAAGAGCTAACCAGCGTGTCATAAGGCATTAAATGACTGGTTAGCTGCATGCCCTTTAACTTTATAACACACTCTATTATTTTTCATTTATCTCGTTATGCGCATGAGTGTGTTATAAAATTAAAGGGGCAGTAGTCTATAACGCGACTTTTTGAAAGCCTTTCCGGCCGATTTTCCCGGTCAAAATCCGGCAGCAATTCATTGGAATCCCAAGTTTGATAGCTAGTTTCTGCACAATCAATGGCTCCCAGGGGTTTTTCAGGGCGCTGAATCCAAATATGCAGTTAAAAAACCATTTTAACTGCTAAAAATCTAGATTTAACCTCATTTCTTCCGCCGGATTCCGTCACCGGAATTTCCAAAAAGTCGCATTATAGACAACTCCATTAAAGGGCATGCAGCTAACCAGTCATTTAATGCCCTATGGCAGGCTGGTTAGCTCTTTCAATATAATTCCAAATTTCCAATAATTCCAAATTTCCATCTAATTTGAGGTAAATGGTTTTATATAAAATTAATCAAACCAAAAATATGGTGTAACGTCTTCGCAACTGAAATTGATAAAATTGCAATTTGACAACCAATCACTGCAGTTTCTTGCTCCAGAGCGAGGCTTTTTTTGACCTCGACGCAGTTCTCGTGGTTTTTAAGAATACTTAATATGATCTAGCCCATAAGTAATGGGTCGATAACAACGCATTGTTATTGCTCCTGCCAACCCGCACTGTCAGCCACCGTCGACATGGCTGCTGCATCGGAACCGTTTTTTTTGAATGGCGGACAAATGGCCCGAGGACCACCTGTTAAGTTATTAAGCATTTTGCCACGCAGACGAAGCACCATTACTAATACGCACGCACCCACCTACTGGTGGCCGCCATTAGAGCTGCCAATTTCTGATGTGACAGAGGTAGGAAATGGGTGAGAGGCAGAACCAACCAACATGAACCTCAGATCAATTGTCAATGTATTCGCAGGACGCACGGAGAAATTCAAATCTCTTATAGGAGGCGCTGGGGTCGATTAGGTGGGGTACCTTAGTTTCTGCCGGCGGAGATTGTTCGAAGTAGGTAAGTCTGCAAGAATAAAGAACGGTAGAATCGTTTGAGAAGGAGGCCTGATCGATCAGCGTGAGAGAAATATTCAGGGGGTGATGAGCCACATGGGGATGCGTTGCAGGAAGCATCCAAGTGCGCCTGAACCTGGCGGGGGCATTTGCGCCGTCTGTCTCACAGAACGCTTGGCCAAGATTGCACAAGAAGAGAATATTGCAGTTCAACATGCACCCGATAAGGTTTACTGGCAGCAGCAGCAGCAACTGCCTGTCAATCTCGAGTTTCCTGCGCTTTTTAACCAGGCGCTCCATGAAGCTCCTCGCAGGCAGCCAACGTTGGAATCTTTCATTGGTGGCAAATCGAGGAGGAGCCGGAGGAGTTCAAGTAGTCTGTTATCCCTCTTCGGAAATGTTGACCAAGATTCAATCGCCACAGACATTGCAGAGAATGACCAGGTATTGAAAATTAATTCTCGTGTTAGTCGTTCCAGGGAAGTCAACGAGGGATTCACAGATCACCATTTCTGCTTAAGTAAGAACGAAGAAATATTTCTGAGGGATGAAGATAAATTTAATTGTGTGGATTTTGAGGAGCCCAAGGAATCCAGTACCAACTGGTTCTCTTCATTTCTGCAACGATGGTCTAAGCGCAAGCATTCCTCTCAGAGAAATAGCTTTTCAGGACGTCCATCGTTCGAATCTTCTAGGCATTCGCTGGACAAAATTCTGAGCAAAAGGCCCAGTTCGTATTATGAGCGAGAATTGACGAGAAGACAGCAAGCTCTCAAGGCCGGTGGGTGGGAAGTTCAGTTGCAGTCTCCGGTTGATCTTCAACACTCAAGACGTTGCAGAGAGTGCGATGGTCATGAAGAGGAAATGGAAATGGATTATTATTCAGATTCCTGTTCGGTTCTAAGAAAGCATAGAACCGCGCTGCCCCTCTCTAATCTCTTCGGGAAGGGTAGTCGCCCAGGCAATATTAATACTCATTCGGCTCATGCATGTAAAGATAAGAAAAATGCCAGGGTTGCCAATTGCATATTATCAGCAAAAAATCGTAATGACATGCGGGCCGAGGTTTCCGGAGTTGAGTACAGTGGCAGAAGAATGCCTGCAAAGAGTCCCATATGGAAGAAGCCCAGCCCAAGTTGCAGTACAAAGGATGCTGGGCACTTGTGTGGGCCGGGTTCCTCTTCATTCTGGATGAAGCCCAGCCCTGGACATCTGTGCAGTATGGTAAACAGTAATCACCCTTCTAATTACTCATTCTTCATTAGCCCTCACAGGCTCCCCACCATTGGATCACAATGTTCAAGTCGAGGGCCGAATGGAAAACTGAATTAACGATGTGGGTATAAGAGAATCTACACCTATTAGATGTGGGTATGAGAACAAAATGGGTTAATCTTCTGGTGTTAACAGGCATGGATGCCTATTGATTTGTATTCATGGGCATCTGTTAGTGATTATATTAGTGCAACCTTGCTATATTGTATCTTTTACTAATGTTTACAGTTTCAATCTCTTTGATTGTACTGGAAAGATCCTTAGGACCATTCTGCATAATGTGAAACTTATGATTTGAATTGATAATTCAGGAATGATGTCCTATGTAGTTGATGAATTGCAAATTACCTAGTTGTTTTTTTGGCCATTTGAATCTTATTGTTTACTTAATAAATCATAACATGGTGATAGCCTATTGAGATACGGGTAGCTTGATTAACATGAATATGAACTATTTGAATCTGAGTGTTTACTTAATAAATCATATTAATCATAACATGGTGATAGCTTATTGAGACATGGGTAGATTGATTAACATGAATATGAACCATTTGAATTTTAGTGTGGGGATAGTTTATTGAGATAGGGGTAGATTGATTAAGAGGAATATGGAATTTTTTGAATTGAGATTTTTGTGATTCACATTGTGTATATTAGATGAGACTGATTAAGTTTTTAGAATCATTTAGTATGATTTTTCATGGAAATCAATTAAATTCATTATTTATATAAAAAGATGCTAACCAATTATTCATATTCTATATATATATTAGATGAAATTAAATTCATTATTTACGTAAAAAACGCTAACCAATTATTCATATTGGGTATATATTAAATGAAACTGATTAGGCTTTTCTAACCATCTAATCTAATTCTCATCCAAATAAACTCATTTTTTACATAATAAGAGGCTAATCAATTATTCATATGGTTGCGAATTGTATTTTTTAACTTCCCAGTGTACTCAAATTATTCATATCGTTGTGGATTTTTTTTTTAAGCGGAGAAATAAACGATCAGTTTCTATTAAGCAAAAACTAATTACATGCGCGAGGCATCGTCCAGGATTTTACCAAACGATTCTAATTTACACAAACGATTAATTCAATTGCCATGTTCGATCGTATTGTAGGATATGTTGCGTGGCTAAAATTTAACCAGGAACCAATATATTGGTACGATCTTCACATTCAAAAGTGTATCTGGTTGTGTTTGAAATCTGGCTGGTAAAGAAAACTGTTGAGTTTGAAATGTGGGTGGTACTGTTTTTCTGAGAATAATTATAATAATAACAACGACACACAGGTATGACAGACGCATCGAGATTGGGTTCTTTATTTAGTGGAAAATGCACCGCGTGCGTGCATGTGTGATCGTGAATTCTGACACACATGCCAATGCCCTTCCACTTTCAGAGATGACACCTTCGACTCTTCCCGCTTCGTCTTGTCTGTTTCTGTTTCTTTAATGGCTTTGCGCAGATCATGTCGATTCTCGAAGTTCATTGACAACTCATCCCAACAGGAAAACAGATTCTCGAAGCTCATTGACAACTCATTCTCGACAGAAAAACAGCAGTAGAGAGCGCAGAGATCTGCGAACAGTCCAGGGGATGGAGTGAGTACAAGGACTTCGCAAATTCGACTCCTAGGATTCGAGGCTAACAGGCTCTTGTTGTTTTCCTTCTGACCGTTGGATTGAGAAGCAAGAATGCAACATTCTTTCTTGAAGGAAACCAAAAAATTGGCCCAACGCCAACTACATAATCATTTAATCATTATCAAATTTCTGAAGCCACACGCAACTAAAAAATTTCGACTTATTAATCATTTTTTGATTCTATTTTAATTTTGTTTTTAATTATTTCAATTCGATATTCACATTCACAATTTATTATTTAATAGCAGTGGAAATGTATAATTTATCATTGGAAAAAAATAAAATTATATCATATATTATGGTTTTTCTTGAATACTCGTGATAGTATAGCACAACAGTGAAAGATGGTAGTCTTTATTGTTGGTTTGACAACTGAATTATGATAGGTTTTCCTACTCTTATTTTGTGTTAAGAGATTTCGGCCGTAGCCTATATACACCATTTAAAATCTTGGTAATTTCAATAAAACATAAATTCCATGGATGGAGGTTGAAAGGTAGTTGATAGTAAGAAAATGCATAAATGCTAATAAAATAAATCAAATTTTTTTGGTGCATGTCTCTATTTCTAAAATTAACTCTAAAAATTATTAGTTATTTAAAATTAGTTTAGATTAACAACTACGTGTCCTATTGGAATTAACATGTAACTAATTACTCACTTTAGTTAATGATTTCAATTGTGATTTCAATTGTTACATTTACTAACACTGTCTAGTTGTCCTTTCTCCAATTGAAAAACATTTTTTCCCAATGGTTTTGTGAAGATATCTACTAGTTGATATCTAGATCCACAAAATTGAAGAGATATGTCTCCAATGTTGACAGGTTAGTGCACCAAGTGATATCCAGTATCAATGTGCTTATTTTTGTGGTAAAACACATGATTTTTGAAAAGTGGTTTTGTGAAGATATCTACTAGTTGATCTCTAGATCCCCAAAATTGAAGAGATACATCCCCAATGTTGACAAGCTCGTGCATGAAGTGATATCTGGTATCAATGTGCTTATTTTTGTGGTAAAACACATGATTTTGGAAAAGTGCAATTGTTGAATTATTATCATAGAAAATAGGACTTGGTTCCTTCTATTTTTAGGGCTCAAGATCATTTATGATTTTCTTAACCAAATTGCTTGGCGTGTTGTTCCTCTCTGCTTTTGTTGATGAAATGACGACAATAGGCTACTTCTTAGATGCATGTAAAATTAGTCTTGTACCGAGGTAAAATGCTTAATCTGAGTTACTCTTTCTATCATCAATATTTCAGGGTAAATTCATTATTTGTGTAACCAACAAGATGGTTGTCTTTCGAGTTAGTGTACACATTTCCATAATGTATTTCCTACAATATACCTTAAAATCCTTTGTCATGTTTTGCAATGAGTTTGTTTTGGTGACTATGAACCTAGATATAAGACTAAATACATTATATAAAGTCTTATTGCTATGAGAACATTAGGCTGCCTACTAGCTACTTATACAAAGTGGAATTCATTGTTAGACTGATGTCATCTTTCCTTAGCTTGGTTACTAAGACAGTTGGGGTGTTTGTTGGCTTGCATCCACCCATTCTAAATCTTGTCAAAATGTCCCTAGGATACTTTCTTTGACAAATGGAGATTCCTTTTTCAGATTCTTTAACTTCTATCCCATGAAAATATTTCATGTAACCAAGATTGGTCATCTCCAATTCAGATTCTTTAACTTCTATCCCATGAAAATATTTCTGGTAACCAAGATTGGTCATCTCCAATTCAGATTCTTTAACCTCTATCCCATGAAAATATTTCTTGTAACCAACATTGGTCATTTCCAATTCCTTCTCCATCGTTGTTTGCAAATCTCATGAAAATATTTCATGTAACCAAGATTGGTCATCTCCAATTCCTTCTCCATGGCTGTTTGCAAATCTTCAAGTAGCAAATTTATGTGAAAATTATATCATGAGCATGAATTTGTTTTTGTATAGAGAGTGGGTCCTTGTTAAAGTTTATGTTCTTGGCCCATTCATACCCTGGAGGATTATCTACGTAAACTTATTCCTTCAACATCCCATTTAAAATGTTGATTTGATATCCATTTGGTAAGATGGCCAATGATTCTTTGCTACTATTTTTAATATTGTTATTTCTAATAATGTTACTATAGTGTCCAATCTTGCTATTGGTGCTAAAATTTCTTCATAATCACTTCAAGATGTTGTACAAAGCCTTTTGCTACTAATATGAATTTATAGTTACCCTAATATAAATACTCATTTTACTAATATAAATGCCTAGGCTTCCTTCCCTTTATATGGAGTTAGGGGATACAAATTAAGATTTATAGTAAATTTACAAATTTAATTTATTGATTAGTTTATAAACTCAAACTCAAACTAAAAATATTATTATAATAAAATAATTCGATTTCATATTTTTAGGGTTTTTTTTTGTTTTTGTTTTTTGTTTTTTGTTTTGTTTTTTGTTTTTTTTGTTTTTTTTTATATGATGGATGGAGAATCTAGAAGAAATATCCGTAGTTTCAATTATTGTTGAAGGCTTCTTATTTAAAGTCAAGGTGGATGAGTATGTGTTGACTTTTTTATTTTATTATTTTAATTGATGGTCTAGATTGATTCTCAAGGGAATATGCTCAGCATATGCTTAGCGTGAATCTATAGTGTGTTACAAAGTTTGTTAGGTTGCACTGACTTTTAATAAATTTAAAAATTTATATTTGTGCTATGCGGCTCACTGCCCACCAATTTCGTAGGGATTTGAGATTATTCCAATTCTAATAAGTTCCTTCTTTTTTGTTTTTTTTTTAAATTAAGCGTCGGACCTTCTATTCAAATTGATAATACAACCATATTACAAAATATACAAATGAGATGTGGGCCACCTATATCCTAGGAAATCGAACCTAAGGCCCACTATTCGGGCCCAAGGCCCGCAAAAACATGACGTTGAAACCACAAAAGATAATTGAATGCCCAGACTATTCGATCTATCATCAGAGATCTAATGGTCATTAACAATATTGGGCTGCTAACAACCACACCCTTTAACTCTTGAATCGGACCCGATAAGCCTTTAGAGACCGCTCTATAAAAATTTTGGGTCTGTTTTGGCTAATAACCCTTGTGCATTTAATCCACCCGAAATCCACCAGATGCATGTGATTCCCACTAGTTTGCATAACTTGCTCGTTGTTTAACACTACTTTCAGACCTAAAGCCTGATAAAGCTACTATTAAAGTTGATTTTGGGTCCAGTTAGCTTGGTAACCATCTTGCTATTTGCAACACGGAATTGATAAGGTTGCTGCTATTTCTCCTACCTTCTTGCACTTTAACCAAACTCCCTGCATAGCCAATGAAAAGGCGTTCTATAATATGATTCAAATTCATGTAAATTCTTGTGTTGTCAATTTGAAACCCACTCGATAACCTTGGGATTATAGAATTTTGGGCACATATTCCAGCCTAAGGACCGGCCATTCTTTTCGTTTCTATCCCTGAACTGTTGTTTCATGTGGATTAACATTCAATTGTTTCCAGAAATCTACAACCTGCTAGTATTCTCTGCTCTAATAGAGCTCCCTGTCTGTGTTCGCCTGTCTGAGACACTCTTCCCTCAATCTACCATGGGGGATCTCTATCCATTTATATTTATTGTTACTTTTAGCACATAGTACGCCTTCATTAGCTAAGATGTCTGCTAATTTGTTGGTTGTTCGGTGCACATGAGTGAAACTCAGGGTTCTCATGTTCTGTAGGTGGGATTGAATCATTTGATAGACTTGCAGAAGCCTCCAATGTCTCGAAACTTTTTCCAGAGCTAAGCCATAGCAAATTCTCTTAACCGAATTGATAATCAATTCGGAATCGGCTTCAATTATAATGTTATGAAGATTTGAGTCCCTCGGGTTTTCTAAGCATTGCTCTAGGGCCATGAGCTCTGCCATATTGTTTGTGGCTTTTCCCAAATTATTATGAAAGATGTTTTTTATACAACCCTTTTCATCCCTTATCACTCCGCCATAACCAGCCATGCTTGGGTTTCCTTTTGAGGCCCCATCAATATTACATTTTAGAAAACCTTGAGGGGGAGGTTGCCAAAAATCTTTATCAGCAATTATATGATTTGCATCATTTTTTTTTTGCCCTTTGGGGTGAGCCCCTGCATACCCAACTGAATTAGTATCTGCGCATCAGTATCTTTAGGTTGGTTCTTAGGGGAGTTTTTAATAAGGGTTCCTACCGTCTCATTGAGCTGTCTTAAAATATGTTCCATGATGATCTGGGAAGAACCTTTCCTATTTTTGAATATTCTGTTGTTCCGTTCTTTCCAGACATCCCAGATTAGAAAGCTTGGAGCTAAAGCCCAAGCTTTGTTGATTGTTTCATTATCAGAGAAATTTTTCCTCCACTTCTTTAAAGTGCTATTAATGCTCTCCATGTCTCTGTCTGTTTTTCTGAATATTGAGGCAATCCAATTCCACAATGTGAATGTGAATGGGCAGAGGCTGAGAAGGTGATCCATAGTTTCTTCTTGTAATTCACATAGCTGGAATTTAGATGGACTAGATACCCCTCTTTTCCTAAGGTTTTCCCAGGTTAGAATTTTTTTATGATGTACTAACCACATGAACAGTTTGATCTTCATCCAGCTTTGGTTCTTTCATTGGTCCTTTTATACCCAATCAGGGTTTGGAAAGTCAAGCCCAAGGGCTATGCGCTTAGCCCCTTTGAGGTTAAAGTTGCCTTCACGGTTATTGCCCCATCTCAGTTGGTCAAAATCTGCTGATATCAGAATCTTTCTCTGTCCTAGGATAGTTGTTAGAGCTTCTGCCTATGCCTTCAAGGGGGAGTCATCACTGTATTCCATGTTCTTCCATATCCTCCATTTTCCCTCACTTTTTTCCTAATCCCAAAAGTCATTTACTCTGAGTAACCTTTTGTCGTCAGTGTAGAAATTTCACATGTAGATCAAACTGGTAATGCAATGTACTAAAGCAAAACACATGATCTACTTCTACAAAACATTAAGCAGAGGCAAAATCGATTTCATGAGCAACATCAACCATAGACACATATAACTGATCAAGAGAAATAATCACACATAACACAAATATATCACTGGGGAAAGCACCAACATAAAACCCCCAACACTGTATTATCAATCAAGTGGAAATCCTCTTCTGGTTACAAAAAATATCAGCTCAAGAGCTATCGTGTACTCTCTGCAATCAAAAGATGAAGATCATAGACTCACCATGCCTTAATATGTAGGCCTCAAGTCCTCCAATCCCCTATTTCCTTGCGCAATTTTGATTGGGGTCCAATTCATAACATGTGAGCATTGACCCCAAATCATACCTGCTGTCAACCATAGGTCCAACTACGCAATCCTTGACGACACTAGTTCCTCCTGCGTGCAAGGAATATTCCATGGGAAGATCCAATCATCTGATAGTACACTGTCCCTCATCTGATCTCAACTGGGTCTCTGACAGAACTGAGATGCAACAGTTATCCATGAGTGAATCCTTAGTTATCTAAAATAATAATTGTCACATGTATGCAAGCATTAACAAACTATATTTTATTATTTTAACAACTTGTTAAAATAATCTAACTAGACTTGACTAGTTAGAACTAAGTCAACTGATTCTCTCATTATAGAACTCATACTTAATTCCTCAATCAGTGGGACAACTAATTTGCATGTTCTCACAAAGACTTCAAGTTTACTTTCTTCCAACTAATTAACTCATGGAGATTAATCAGTTAATATTTTAAACTGTTGTTAAGACCAAATTCGATTTTACTTCCTATAGATAAACCAGGGACTGCTATAAATAGGAAGGGACCTAGAAATGCTAGTTTTAGAACTTTCTATTTTTAGCAGTTTCACCTCTCACCCAAGGTGGCCAATGACCTCACTGGAAAACCTGTTATTTTTAGACATGTTATTTTTAGACATTCTATTTTTAGCACATTCTAAATTTAGCATTTCTTATTGCCCACTTTTCAACATTCCCTCTCAACAAGAAAGGGATTATCAGCAACCCTGATCCTATCTCTGTGGAACTCAAACTTGCCTTTTGACAATGCCTTTATCAAAATATTTGCATCTTGCTCCTCAGTTGAAATGTAGTGCAACATCATGATCCTCTTGACCACACAATCCTGTAGATGATGATAGCAGATATCTATATGCTTGGACCTATCATGAAACATTGGATTCTTAGAGAGTTTAATGCAACTTTGATTATCACAATATATCACTGTAGGATCCATCATATGACCAAACAATCCTAATAGAATCTTCTGCATCCAGATGGCCTCACAGGCAGCTTGACTAGCTGCCATGTACTCTGCCTCCATTGTGCTAAGTGCAACTGATCTCTGTTTTCTGCTATACTAAGAAATGGCAGTTGACCCAAGGTTGAAGATTCCTCTAGAAGTGCTCTTCCTGTTTGATGTACTACCTGCCCAATCTGCATCTGTGAAGCCTTGAAGCTTCACTCCCTCTGTCCACTTGTACCATAATCCATACTGTGTAGTGCCTCTGAGATATCTCAGCACATGCTTTACCGCCTTCCAAAATAACTTGGTTGGCTGAACCATAGCTTGACTCAGCTGGTTCATTGCAAAGCACAAATCCAATCGTGTGTTCACCAAATACATGAGTGAACCCACAAGCTGCCTATAGACAGTAGCAACTGCTACCTCACCCGAAGTAGCATCCTCCTTCCTCTAGTTATCTGCTAGAGGAGTCTCCATGGGCTTCCACATCTCCATGTAGAAGCACCTCAGTATCTCATTGGCATACTTCCCTTGAGACACAAATACTTCCCCATCTCTCTGCCACACCTCCATGCCTAGAAAGAGTGCATGAGGTCGTGTCCTTCATCTCAAACTCTCTTGCAAGATCTGCCTTGCAAGACTTGATCAACTGAGCATCACCTGTCAAAATTAGATCATCTACATAAAGTACAATAATCAATAGCTTCCCATCTGCAATGATGTGGTAGAGGTTCACATCCGCTTCACTCTTGTGAAGCCCAGCCTGGCTGTCGATCCTGGTATACCAAGCACGGGGTGCTTGCTTCAGCCCATACAATGCTCTCTTGAGCCGACACACACGTGACTCACAATCAAAGGTCTCAAATCCCTCTGGCTACTCTATGTATACCTCTTCTTCAATCTCCCCATTGAGGAATAATTTCTTCACATCCATTTGATGGATTTGCCAACCTATCTATGCTGATAGTGCTAGAATCGATCTAATCGATGAGTACCTTGCAACAGGAGCAAAGGTCTCATCATAGTCAATCCCCTCAACCTGTGAGAAACCACGGGAAACAAACCTTGCCTTGTGTTTCTCAATACTACCATCAACTGCCTGATTTACCTTGTAAAGCCATCGGGAAGTAATCATTGACTTGTCCCCTAGTCTAGGAACAACATCCCATACATTGTTCCGCATGATAGAATGATAGTCCTCTACCATCGCATCCACCCAAATTGGCTACTGCACTACCTCCTCAAAATAAGAAGGCTTGGTCGCTACACATTCCCCAACCAGGGCCATGTAGCTAGTGTATCTATCAAGAGATCCCTCTGTCTACGCTGAGAAGATGGCTGCCCCACATTCTCTCTCGCATCCTGCATCAATCTGTCAGCTTCCTTAGAGCGTTTCTGCCCCTCTCTGGAAGACTCTCTAGTAGTGGTGATCTCCAAACTATGTAAACTTTGAAACAGGAACTATAAACTCAAAACAGGAACTTTGGTCAAAAAACCCCAAAAAAACATCAAAAACAGTGCTAAAAATGAAAAGTGTGTATACTGGAACGATGATTTTATTTTTTAGGGGTCAATTTTGAACATGTTTTAAAAATGGTAGTGACTACGAAATTTTCGTGCAAAATATAGCTTCAAAATGAAAGTGATGATACTGGAATTTTTTTTTTTTTTTAGGGTCAATTTTCAAACTTTTTAAAAAATGCTAGTAAAACCAAATTTTTATGTGCCAAACAAAGTTGTTTATGAGAAAAAAACACATTAATGTTTTTGGTAGAATATTATTTTTCTTTCCTAAGTATAAATTCAACATGTTTTCAACCATAACATCCTAGATATAAAAGAAATTGAAATTTTTTCAACTATAAAATTAGAAAACCATGACATTATGAACAAATTACATCACTAAATGAATTCAAAAGTCATTATTTGTATATTGAATAAAAACATACATTATATCTCTAATTTAATATTGCATTGTAGATATTTTAAACAATAAAAATTATCATAATTAAGACATATAATCCAACAACATAAAAATGCCTCACAACTTCTCATTTAACACCATATGGAAATCATTAATTTTATTTCAAGATATGATGCATACATCAGTTATATAAACTATCTTAAACAATTATTCAAAATCATTCATATTTTCTTGCACACCATCAGAATTCACATCTTCAGATGAGTGACTAGCTGTTGACGAAGATGTTCCACATTCTTCTCTTTCATCAACTAGTGCCCCATCTGAGTCCAGATGCATGCCCAACATTTCAGGTTTCAAAATTCTTTTAGATCTACGACTGGTTTCAGCAGACTCCCATCTCAACACTGTTCCTTTTGGTAACAACCTTTTCAGAATCTCTATCGTCTTGAAGCGAAGAGTTCCTCTCTTTGTTAAATTGAAGTCATAAACAAGTATGTCAACAT
>APFE031653969.1:65729-88101 GCA_000404065.3 Pinus taeda
AATATCGAAAATTCAAAATATCGACCTTCTAATTTAAAAATGCAAAACAATAAAAACCTCACTACAAAAAAATAAAATTAAAATAAAAAACAAAAAAATATGAAGAAAACGACCACTTCAAAAACTATCAAATTTACAAAATAATTATTTACATTTTATACATTAGAAAATTTAAAGCCAAAAAATAGGTCTTTTAAAAAAAGGGTCTGATGCAAAATACCCACTTTTTCAAATCAGCATGAATATCACTGCCATTCTAAAATATAATGTACATAAAAAAAATTAAAGTGCCAAAAACTATGCTCTAAAAAAAACATGTGTGTTTTGCATCACCTCTTTTCAAAATCAGGTCACTTTTTTGCTATCTCTACGAAACACGTAACAGTATCAGTACCTATTTCAAAGTTTACATTGATTCCACAACTAGAATCTCTGCATGCGGCTGCTCCTCATCATCAGGAGGCTCCTCCTCCTTAGGAACTAATAGTTCCTCATCATCACCATGCAACTTGAGCTCCCTCTCAAGTGATACTCACATGGCTCGCTGCTCATCGAACTTCAGATCCCTGTGCACTACGGTCCTCTGATTGGCAAGCAAAAACACATGATAGTTGTGAGGTGTATGTACCCCACAAGTATTCCCAACTCAGTTGTTGGGTCTCGCTTCTTCTGAGCATCTTTGGTCACATGATAGAAGTCTGGTGATCCAAAGATGTGGAAGTGACTTACATCTGGTCTCTTGCCCGAAAAAGCCTCCATAGGTGTCTTCATCCCCAAGATACGATGAGGTCTTCTGTTCTGAAGATATACTGTTGTATTGCATGCCTTAGCCCACAGATGAAGTGGTAGGCCTTGGTCATGCAACATCGATCGAGCCGCGGCCACAATAGATCTATTCTTCCTTTCATCCACCCCATTCTGTTGTGGGTTATGAGGTGCCGTGAGTTCCAGTTTAATTCCTTCGGAAGTGCTTAAACTGCTGGGAAATATACTCTCCACCGTTATCACTTCGCAAGGCCTTTACTTTCATCCCTGATTCTTTCTCTGCCAAAGCTTTGAACTCACAAAACTTCAAGAAGGTTTGGTCCTTCTTTTGCATGAAGTATATCTAACATCTACAAGAAAAATCATCAACAAAAATAACATAATACCTTTGCTTTTTGATGGAGGCTGTAGAGAAGGGCCTGCAGACATCTGAATGAACTCACTTTAGAACTACTCCTACTCTACCATCCCGATCATGAAAAGAAGATTTTGCATACTTACCCAAAGTGCAACCTTTGCATGTGCTCACTTGCTCCACCTTACACTTGGGTAGCCCGGTATAAATTTGCTGCATGATCTTCAAGGCCCCATGATGCAAGTGGCCCAATCTCCTATGCCATAACTCACCAATATCTTGGCCATGCATCACCTCTGCTTTGGAACTCAAAGAAACACAATCTTCTACCTGTAACTTATAGAGATTCTTAACTCAAATCCCTATCTGTTTGGTCTGTCCAGTGCCGATATGCCTTAGGAAAACATTTCCCAAACTAAAGAATACATCATAGCCTTTATCCTCAAGCATAGTAATAGACACAAGATTCTTTTCCAGCCTTGGTACATACATAAAATTAGAAAGAGAGAGGGGAGAACCATGCTCCCTCTAAAACACAACCATACCTTCACCTGAGACATAGTACTTTCCGTCGTCGCCCATCTCGATCCGTATCTGGAGATCCTTCTCCTCCAAAGTGCTGAAAATAGTCTTGTCACCTAACATGTGGAAAGAAGCTCCACTGTCCAAGTAGCATAGTGACCCAACTCATGACAATGAAAGCATGTCACCTTTGACTTGTCAAACTTCTTCCCTCCTTGATAAGACTTGGATTGGGATGCCTTCCCTTTCCCTTTCTTAGCTTTAGATGCTAAAGCCAAGTTCTCTTCATCATCATTCTTTGATGAAGAAGCTCCATCTCTGGTGTTCCGTCTGATCTCCTCCTGCATCAAATCTGACCACAGTCGTTCCCAATCTGGCAGTTTGTCCCTTCCATTCACTGAGTCCTGGTAGCTATGGCAGCTCTTAGGAAGGCCAAGGTGTGCTAGACTCACCATGTCATCATCAACGGTAGTGACCCCTACGCTTGCAAGCTCATCTCTGCAGTTGGTGAGCTTGTTCAGGAATGTAGTGATCATATCTCCCTTCTCACACTTGATCTTTCGAATCTTGTCCTTCATTGTCAGCTTCCTCTAATCACTGCTATTTTGATATAAATATTTCAATGTTTTCCACATTGCAAATAGAGTCTCCTTCCCATGGAGGCTCGAGACTATGTGATCTCGAACTCCCTCTAGGATGATTCTCTTAGCTCTAATCACGTTCTTCTTCCAGTTTGCAGCCTGAGTAATATTAGTAAGCTTGGGGACATCTTGATCAATGAAGTCCTTAATGCCATTATCTTCCAATACTTCCTCCATGCGATCCTTCCAAGCTATGTAGTTTGAGCTGCCATCAAGGGCATACTCAAGCCTCAACCCAGTGAAGGCCATCTGGATGAAATCTAAACTGTGATGAGAACTAGATATCTATATCCCGAAGAATAAACTTTGACTTTCTTTCTCTTGCTTGTATATTTTTCCTTGCTTGATTTTCTGTGCTCTGATACCATGTAGAAATTTCACCTGTAGATCAAACTGGTAATGCAATGTACTAAAGCAAAACACATGATCTACTTCTACAAAACATTAAGCGGAAGCAAAATCGATTTCATGAGCAACATCAACCATAAACACATATAACTGATCAAGAGAAATAATCACACATAACATAGAGATATCACTAGGGAAAGCACCAACATAAAACCCTTGACACCATATTATCAATCAAGTGGAAGTCCTCTTCTGGTTACAAAAAATATCAACTCAAGAGCTATCCTGTACTCTCTGCAATAAAAAGATGAAGATCATAGAATCACTATGCCTCAATATGTAGGCCTCAAGTCCTCCAATCCCCTATTTCCTTACGCAATTTTGATTGGGGTCCAATTCATAGCATGTGAGCATTGACCCCAAATCATACCTACTGTCAACCATAGGTCCAACTACGCAATCCTTGACGACACTAGTTCCTCCCACATGCAAGGAATATTCCATGGGAAGATCTAAGCATCTGATAGTACACTGTCCCTCATCTAATCTCAACTGGGTCTCTCACAAAACTGACATGCAACAATTATCCATGAATGAATCCTCAGTTGTCTAAAATAATAGCTGTCACATGCATGCAAGAATTAACAAACTATATTTTATTATTTTAACAACTTGTTAAAATAATCTAACTGGACTTGACTAGTTAGAACTAATTCAATTGATTCTCTCATTATAGAACTCATACTTAATTCCTTAATTAGTGGAGAGAATAAAGGATAAATTCCTCAATCAGTGGGACAACTAATTTGCATGTTCTCACAAAGACTTCATGTTTACTTTTTCCAACTAATTAACTCATGGAGATTAATCAGTTAATATTTTAAACTGCTGTTAAGACCAAATTCGATTTTACTTCCTATAGATAGACTAGGGACTGCTATAAATAGGAAGGGACCCAGAAATGCTATTTTAGAACTTTCTATTTTTAGCAGTTTCACCTCTCACCCAAGGTGGCCAATGACCTCACTAGCCAAACTGCTATTTTTAGACATGCTATTTTTAGACATTCTATTTTTAGCACATTCTAAATTTAGCATTTCTTGTTGCCCACTTTTCAATAGCCAGTATCGTTCTTGAGATTTGCAAATTTTTCTCTTAACAATTTGGGTTCCTATTGCCACTTATCCTCCCAAAACCATGCAAGGTTTCCATCTCTAATTTCCAAGAAACTGTGTTTCTAAACAACGTCTCTATTCTCCCAAGCTTTGTTCCAAATGTGGGAGCCTTGATGATCCCAAACATTCTAATGTGATCCCTATCTTGCCAATTGTTTGCATATTTCTATTTCCAAATTTGGGCCCAAGGGGAAGCTGAATCTTTTAGCCATCTCCACCATAGTTTTGCCCCCAAAACTTTGTTTAGCACTTTAGGATCATCCAGTCCCAAACCTCCATGTGACTTAGGTTTACAGATTTTTTCCCAGGCTACCAAGGCCCATTTTTTTTTTGTCTTCCCCTTTGCCCCAAAGAAAATCTCTTTGGATATTTCTGCATAGTTGCATGACTCCTTTAGGATCTGGAAGGGCTGAAAACATAAAGATGGGGATAGTTTGTAGGATAGCTTTTGTGAGCACTAGTCATCCTGCTAAGTTCAAAGACCTACTTGTCCATTTCTGTATTTTGTCCTATAGCTTATTAATCATAGGCTCCCAAACCATCTTGCTCAGAGGTTTGTCAGTTAGCAGTACTCCCAGATATTTGGAGGGTAGCATATCTCTTTGAAAGCCTACAATTCTGGATATATTTCTGTGAATAGAAACGTCAGTATTAAAAAAGAAAATCTTTGTTTTGGTAAGGCTTACCTCTGTGCCTGCAGCCATTGCAAAGTCTTTCAGGATTTGTTTGTAGGCTAGAGCTTCCCTGATCGTAGGTGTACCCTATAGCATAATATCATCCACAAATTGTTGATGGGTCAAAGCATCTCCGTTCATGGTGAGTTTGAGACCCTAGATTTTGCCTTCTGCTTTGGCAAATTTTATAGCTTTTCCTAGCCCTTCCATCATGAGAATAAATAGGAAGGGTGAGAGAGGATCTCCTTGTCTGAGACCTCTCATTGGATGAAAGGGCTTGAATGGTGAACCATTTACTAGGATTGAAAAACTAGAGGTAGCTACAAGGGCCATCACCTATCTTACCCAGTTATGGTCAAATCCATATGCTATAAGAACTCTCCTTATGTAAGCCCAACTTATCTTATCATAAGCATTTTCTAGGTCAAGTTGCATAATCATTCCCGCCTGCCTATTACTTATGAGTGAGTGAACCATCTTGTGTGCTTGAATGATATTGTTGATAATTTGTCTGCTTTCCACAAACTCGGTTTGTTCCTCAGATACGAGAGTTGGGAGAAGGGGTTTAAGCTTGTTGGCAATTATTTTGGAAATTATTTTATACACCACATTGCATAATGCTACTGGCCTGAATCTGTTTGGTGTCAAAAATTTATCGTGTTTTGGAATTAAGGATATGAAAGAGGTATTGAGCGCCTTCAAAACAATTCTATTTTTCCTCGAGTCCTCCACCACATCGAGGATATCCTGCTTGATTATTCCCCAACATGCTTTAAAGAAGTCAACATTAAAACCATCTGGACCTGGTGCCTTCCCATTTTGAATTTCTTTGATGACTTCGCTGACCTCCTCTTCATTCATAGGCCTGTTTAGATTGTAATTGTCTTCTCTTGTCACAAGCTTAGGAATGTGATTTGTAAAGTCACTGATGAATTGTGATCTGTCTAAGAGAGGTTCCTCTACTATGCCTTAGAAATGTTTAACCAGCTCAACTTCTATTTCTTTGTGGGTATCGAGTTGATTTCCTTGAGAATAATTGATTTTTGAGATCTTGTTATGAGACTTGTGATCCATGGTAGATTTGTGAAAAAACCTTGTGTTCCTTTCTCCTTCTTTTAACCATTGTACCATTGATTTATGTTTCTAGAATATCTCCTCTTGTTTGCACAATTCTTCCCATTCCTGTTGATGGTAGTCAGCTTGTTCCTTTCTTCCCCCGTTGAAGCCATCTGTAATGAGGATCTGGTTAATTTCATGTAGCTTTCATTCTGCCACTTTTTTGGCTTCAAAAATGTTTCCAAACTCATTCTTATTCCAATCTTTAAGCCTGATTTTGATATGTTTCAATCTTTTATGCAGGAGGAACATTTTAGTGCCCTGAACTTGCATATCCTTTGTCCACCATTTCGATATTGTTGATAAAGTCCGGATGGGTGAGCCAAATGTTTTCAAACCTAAAAGGTCTGTTTCTTGGAGTTCCTATAAAGGACACTTCAAGTTGAACAGGCCAATGACCCGAGCCACCAAAAGGGAGTATCATCGTTGACAAGTCAAGGCCTGTTAGGATAAGGTCCTCCAAGATAATAAATCTGTCTAGTTTTGAGGCCACCTGAGACTCTCCTCCCTTTTGTTATTCTAGGTAAAGATGCCATTACTTGTCTCTATGTCTACTAGCCTCATATTGTTTATAAAATTCTGAAATGCTATGGAGTCTCTGCCTAGTGATCTGGTTCCACCTATTTCTTTTCTGACAGTGACCTAATCATATTAAACTCCCCTCCCAAAATCCAGGGGATGCCCAAATGTCTGTCTCTTAGATCCTCCAGTGAAGTAAGAAGTCTTAGTTTGTCTTCAGGCTTCTGTGGACCATAAAAATTTGTGATTAAATAAACTTCCTTGTCCCCAAAAGGTTGAATAACTACTGATAAGTAGTTCCTAGATGCTTCAACATCTAGGATTCCTATTTTTTGAGGGTTCCAAAGTGTGAAAATTCCTCCTTCTATTTTGTTTGCTTTAACTTCTAGATATTCATATTTAGTCAGTCATTTGCTGTGAATTTATCTTGTTTTTTCTACTGAACATTTTGTTTCCTAGATAAAAATCATATCTGGTTTTTCTTCTTTCATTCTATTGCTAAGATTCTTTTGCTTCCTTTTACTCCCTAGACCCCTAATATTCCATGTTGTGAGCTCCATTAGGAAAGATTTGTAAATGAGTAACTGGTTAGGTCTTTCATCTTACCTGAATTGATCATGAGTTTTCCACACTCTATGAGCAACTTGTTATATTTTTTCCTACCTCTTTTCCTGCCCGGTTTCCTAGGAGCTAGTCTCGATGATGCCTTCATTGTTTTCACCCCTTCGTTGTCCTAGCTATCATGGATTCTTTTGACACCCTGAACCTTTTGCATGAGTTCTCCATAGGAACAACTTTTGCAATCTGTTGAACTCCTCTTGTGGAAGCGAATCCACTCCTTTGATGGTTCCCTGCTTCAGGAACTTTTCCAGATCTAGATGCTCCCTATCAAGAATATCCTGTAGTTCATGATCCTCTATTCCCACCTCACTCGAGGTCATCCCTTGGTCCCTATCAAGTTCCATAGTGTTCATCAGATCCTCCTTTTGTTGGTTGTTTTCATGTGTTTCCTCCATACTCTCTTCCTTTTCCTTCTCCACAGGGCTTACCTCCAGAGTCTGATTTGCATTATCGTGCTCCTCTTCTTCTTCTAGTACCTTGTACCTTTTCTAACTTGGCTACTTTTCCTCATTGATTTTCTTTTGGTACTTTCTCCCTCCTTTACCTTAGTTTCCCACTTTGCTAAAGCTTTCAGTTTCTTTCCCTGAGGTAGCTTTAGTTCTGCTTTCCATTTTGTTTAAGGGGTAGTCCCTAAATAGATGCCCATGTTCATGGCATTTGCAACATCTGAAAGGAACATGCTCATAGTCCACCACTTGTACACATTCTTCATCAAAAACTTCCAAAATTACTTCATTTGGTAGAGCTCTAGAGAGGTCCATCTCTACGTAAATCTGGGCAAAGGAGGTATACTTTCCCCGTCTAGTGGCCTTTGATATTTTAACAAAGTTCCCTAGTTTATTTCCTATTGCTTTTAATGATTCTGGCTACCAATAATCCAGTGGTAAGGAGTAGAGCCTTACTTAAACTAGGACCGAAATGAATGTCTCGCGCTCCAGGAAAAAATTCATCACCCAAGGCCGCATATAGAGGCCTGTAACAGCATAGAAGTAGGGCCCTCCTTCAAACACCCTGTCTTTATCCTCAATGTTAGTAAAAACTATAGTGAAGAAACCCTTTGATCCAAGGTGAAGATCTATATCCCCCTTAGGTTTCCAATGATTCTTTATCCATGCCTGCAAAGCCTTCTCCGTTGGCCATAACCCCATGAATTTACAAATGACTATGTAAGTCACCATGTGTTCCCTATGCGCCTGTAGCGCTGGATCACTTAACACCACTCTGGGTGTGATAGTTGCCCTAGGCTTACATTGTCCAGTTCAATTTCTGGTATCTACATTCTGATTTTCTCCTTCTATTCATTTTTCTTTTCTGACTTCTTCTTGTGTATTTTCTTGCCCCTATGTACCTCTGTTGTCCTGTTTCCCTACTCCTAAAATTCCGGTTTCAACCTCTAGAGGTTTCTTGAATTGATTGGAGACTGCCTTACTATAGGAGGGAGTGGAACTCCCCCCCTCTCGCATCTCCATGGTGCCCAATGCTTAACTTCTGCTACAAACCCTAGCTCTCTCCACCGTCCATCGTCTCCCTCAGTCATTGGTCTGACTCAATAAGTTTGTATTCTAATTAGATGGGGAAAATCATATATAAACAAATTTTATTTAGCAAACAAATTTGACTCATTGATTAGTTTATAAACTCAAATTCAAAATAAAAATATTATTATAATAAAATAATTGTAGTTTCTCATTGATTACTCTATAAACTCAAACTCAAAATAAAAGTATTATTGTAATAAAATAATTTGATTTCATATTTTTAGGTGTTTTTTTCTTTTTTTTTGTAATGATGGATGGAGTATCCACAAGAAATATCCGTAGTTTCAATTATTGTTGAAGGCTTCTCATTTCAAGTTAATGTGGATGAGGATGTGTTGACTTTTTATTTTATTTTTTTTAATTGATGGCCTAGATTGATTTTCAAGGGAATATGCTCAGCTTATGCTTCGTCTGAATTTGTGGTGTGTTACAAAGTTTGTTAGGTTGCATTGACTTTTAATAAATTTAAAATTTTATATTTGTGGCACGTGGCTCTTGCCCACCAATTTCCTAGGGATTTGAGATTATTCTAATTCTAATAAGTTCATATTCTAATTAAATGGGGAAATTAATATATAAGCACTTTTTTTGTTTTTGAAGTTAAAGTTGACACACAATCTTTTTATACATGGTAAATTAGGTAAATGTGTTCATCGGTAAGGCATTCTTTCGTATTGCAATAATTTTTTTGTTATATTTATGATGCTTTCAGTTATATCGACCACATTAATATTTTTAATGTGGTTGTACTAGTAATACACAATTTCTATAGAAGAAAACAAATTAACAACATAAATTTCATTTGTTAAAATATTCACATTCAAAATCAAATTTATATTTATATATATATATAAAATAATATAATATGGTCGTTTTAAAGGAGAATAAATTATATTAATATTTATAATTTAATTATTTAATTTATAAGTATGCTCCGCTTAAAAATATATTTATAATAAAAACTAATATAACTTTAGTAAAGAAAATAAAGAAATAATTTTGATTTAAATAGAATAAATATAAAAAAAAACTTCATAACATTAATTAAAAAATTTAAAGATAAAAATGAAAAATATTGATGTTGATGATGAACTTCATTTGAGACTAAAAAATATATTATTTGGAATTTTTTTAGAAGTTTATTTCTATGTTTGGAATATATTAAGAGAAGTGTTTAAAGATCACCATAATTTTGAATATCAAATCTCAAATTGTGAGAATTTGATCTTATTTCAACATATTTTTTTTTTCTTTCTTTTTTCTCTAAGTAAAGTTAATTTATTAATATGTAACAAAATATGAGTACAATGAGGCACAGGCTTCAACAGTGATGAACATTGTTTATCAGAAAATAACTTGACTGCCCCATCAATGGGGAAACCAATCTGCAGAGGCAAAAAATACCCAGATATGGGATATTAGTTTTTAAAAAAGGAAATAATAAAACAAGAGAAGTTCCAACAGAACAATCATAAACCCAGAGAAGTTCCAACAGAACAATCATAAACCCAGAGAAGTTCCAACAGAACAATCATAAACCCAGAGAAGTTCCAACAGAACAATCATAACAGAAAAGAGCCAGTCAGCAAAGGAGACCTCATCTGGCATATGAGTGACACCTGGCTACCACACATCGTCACTTGAGCTCGTCCGGGGCGGGCTCCTCTTCGATGAGGCATGCATACTGATACCAGTCATCCTCTTCCTTCGACACGCCATTGTGTGTGGCCCATGAACAGTTTGGATGCCACTAAAGCTGCTAGCAGCTACATGCGATCCTGACACGTCAACCATGCTGCCACCTGGTGGTCGCATGTCTCCAGAACTTCCTCTCGCTGCATGTTGACCGCCACTCAGGGCCTCACCATGTAGAGTACCCATTTCCTCATCCATCGATTGCTTTCTAGAATCTCGTTCATTCCCGAGTCTGCGTGCTTCCTGTTGCTATGCTCCAGTACTTCTCGACAAGGCATCTTGCGGCTCATTTTCTTCAGTGAAAACAATGGTAATGGTGGCAGTAATGACTGGTTTATTCAGGGTGCTGCGAAAGCGAAATTGGGTCGAGTGGGGAGCTAGGTGAGGGGGCAATATGAAGTTGGCAGTGTGGACCACAACATCTCTTCGGCAACCTCCTGGAAACTGTGCGCGTCCCCATCCATTGTGGGTATTAGGATACCTGCCAGAGACAGAGCTATGTGGGTAAGTAATTTCAAGGGAAGGGGAGGGGGAAGCGGGGTTAGGGCTTGGCATCGCTGGAGGGAAAACGCTACCACCACGACTACCGCCTCTGCAGCTTCTCATGTGATGACGAATGTGAGCCATGGTAGAATGCCAAGCCGATTTTGCAGTGGGAGAGATGGTTGAGGAATCAAGCTGAGGATGAACAAGGCAAGGCTGGGCGGAATTCAAATTGCAAAGCTTGGATTGAGAATAGTGATGCCCATTGCCAAGGTCAACACAACTCACTAACTAGCAATGGCTCTTGGTGACAGTGCGAGAGTAGGGTTCAACAGCTTGGGGCGGACAGTTGCAATGGAGCAGGGGGGAAGGGACATCAGTATGGCGAGGGGAGTCCATATCTGTGCACAAAATGGCTAGTTCTCGGCTCGAGCACCCATTAAATGCTACTTGCAGGCAGTCATGACTTCGGCTCAGGGTGGCTTGGGAGAGAACGTAGACGGCCATGTGGCTCGTCCTCTCGCCACCTACCAGTCTAATCCTCATCAATGTCTTGATTGTCATCCACATCCGGGTATTTCAACAATTTTATTTTCTTCTTTATACTAGTCAAGATATAGAGATAGTTTTGATTTTTAGGATTTGGGTTGATCACCTTCTTAGAATATGTTAATTCTGTTTTGCATCCAAATCCTTATAACACCACAATTTCTCCTTAAAACTATAAAAATAATATATTTAATATTTATTTCTTATTTTGCAAAAAGATCTCTTCCTTTATCCTCCAAATGTTTACACAAGATCATACATCTTTATGCTATTTTTGCTTGAGCTAAAGGTGGTTCTGATAAATATTAAAGTAATTTTAGGAAGTCTTTTGTCTTACATTTTGTTTAACATTTATTATATATTACATACCTTGTCATAGGAATGTTCCCAATAGGGGAAATACTTGCTTTGATGAGGAAGATAAGATAGGGTTTATTTTCTTTAATTTTGAAATTATGCTATAAATTTCTTTTCAATTTGTTATATCTTTCTCCACTATTCTATGGAGATACCCCATCCCCAAACTTCACATCGATATAAAATAACACGAGTAACTATTATATCAAAGATGAGTTTCTTTTAATCTCATATCCAAATGTCTACTAATCCATAATTGTTTTCAAGTTCATGAAAGCTTTCGACCTTACCTTTGTCCTTTGACTTTTTATTTGTTAGTATTAATGATCATACCCACCTTTGGAGGATTCTTAATAACTTTCCAAGATCAAAATGACTCCTTACCAAAAAAAAACAATATTATCAATATAAAGAAAAATAGTGACGACTTATCAATGCATATGCCAAAAAGGTTAGGGGACAAGGGACACCCTTGCTTAACTCGGATATTGCAATGCATATGCCAAAAAGGGTAGGGGACAAGGACAACCCTACTTGACTATGATATTGTAGTTAATTTCTTTTGAAAATCCCTCAGTGGTTCTAAAATAGGAAATAATATTCTCATACAAACTTGTCAGAATGGTCATCAACTCAAAATGAACCTTTATCTCTTCTAACCTCTTCCAAAAGTTTGTTTTGGGAATGATGTAAAAAGATTTTATAAATTCAAAGAAAAGCATATGAGATTGGTTTTATTATTGTGGCACTCATTTTGACAACCATTTTTATTAACTCCCTCATGTAAATAATTGTGAATTCTGATTTTGTAAATTAATTACAGTGAACTGGCTAAGAGAAAAGGGACATAGATGTAGAGCTTGAGGAAGGGAATTGGTTGGGAATTGGGAATGGATGGTTTAGTGTTTAATGGTCATCATATCCATGACTATTTATTAATCGATGCTTCACTAAGTCTTTAATTGTGGTATGGTAGGTAAGAGGTGGAGTATGGGGCTTCCTGAATGGAGGAAAACCCCTTTATAACATCCCTGGTAAAAAATCCATGTACTAAAGTTAATAAAGGCAAAAGTTATAACCATGGTCATGGGACACATATTCAAAGTTGGAGTTTGGGAAAAACATAAGTGATGGAGATCACTTGTGATTAAATAATGACTATGGAAATTGGCGAAGGCAATGGCAAATGCTTTGGAAAGGCAAAGTGGCATTAATTGGCATTTTATTTATGAAAATAATGGAAATTAGGGGAAATGGAAGGTGAAAGGTCACAGGTTGGATGCGAGGAGGAAAATGAAGGAAAATAATGGGAAATTGAAGAAAATAGAGACCTCATTGATAAAAATGCTTATGAGGATCAATTTGTAGCTTTTTTCAGTTTTTGCTTGGAGCTCTCTCTCTCTCTCATACTATTAGATAGTTAGAGTTTTCTTGGAGGAGTGTGGCTACTATAGGGATTAATGCACATGTGATTGTGGTGGAAATACCCTCAAGGATCTTCCTAGGACCCTTGGTAGATAGATCAGATTAGCTACAACTGGCACAAAGATACATGCACATATCCCTATTAGTGAAATCATAATCAAAGTAAGAAGGAAGATTTCTACCTCAAATCTTGGTGTGGTGTTGCTAGAGAACTCAAAGTAGTGGAGCGGAAGACCTCTCAGCTAGCTCCTAGATCAATACCTGAACATAGACAAGACGAGGCATAATATCATAGCATATAACCTTGATAATCAATATAAGAATACATAAGGATACCTAACTACGCATACCTAAGCTACTCATAATCAATAGTGTTGCATAAACATGAAAATAAATCACAATACCAATGCCATGGAGTAGACAACACAATTGTAGGTCTATATTAATGATAGGAAAGAGTGATTACAACCATCAGTTGCATCAGGCTTCCCTTCTCTAGATCCTCTCTCTATCTCTCTTCTTAACCTCTTTATGAGCCAATATTTAATGCAAAGCTTCAACAGTCAATAGGAAATATTTTTAATACTTTCAACCTCTTTCACAACTCCCCAAGCCTCAAATATATAACATGAGAGGATAATCCTTGCTAATTATTTCATGAGTTCTTTTGGGCAAAATATGGGATGTTTCCATGATTTATCGCTCTTTCCCTATTTGTTAGACTCCGTTAGGCATAGTAATTCCTCAAACATGTCAAATTTGGATGTTTCCCTACTTTATGGGCTGACATGTGAGTGAGTAACGGGATATTATTTGGTCAACCCGCTCCTTTGACCTACAGAAACTCACTAAAATTGACCAACGCTACCCTTAGGGCAACAAAAAGAGTTACCCTAAGGACTAAGGCACCTGATTCATGGTTAGGAAGCTTTATAAAGCACCTTGCGAGTTCCTGGGGAGCATTAGCTTGGAAAATAGGCCCTTGAACTTGGTCAATCTTTCAATCATCTTTCCTTTCTCCTTTGACCTGATGAGGAGGTCATTTTCTTATATAAAAGATGCCCCCTAAAGTGTAAGATCAGAGGTGAAGACGATGGCTGAAATACTTTATAACTGTCGTGTTTGGAAAAAAGAGAGAGAGGATCAAAGCTTTGGGACTATGAGAAACCTGATACAACCACATACATAAAAAATCTAAAATCATGTCCTGAGACAGACATTCCCATGCTCAGTAGCTATGTGAGAGTGATTTCTCAACAATTGGATATGACAATTGTGTCCATCGATAAGTTCAATGTGGAACTTGTGTCATAACAGGATCATCCTGATGAACTGTCTCTAAAAACTAATATATGTAGCTTGGGAGAGGAAACAAGGCTGAGTGATGTAAGCCTCTACCTAAGGTCTTGATCATCGGTTCATCTTAACAACATATTTCAACAAATGTGAATAAAGGCATTGAGGTCGAACATGTACGAAATTGGTTGATTACCAGTCAATAATGAAAACTATTAATAGACGCAAGGAGGGCCACTGATAATGATGATGGTCTCCAAGATGCGAAGTACAATCTAGTGAATGTGAATAATGTTTTTGTCGTTGAACACTCATAGAATCATTCGACCAGGAGCCAAATAATGAAAACCCCTGATCAAACACAAGGTAACCTGCCACTGATGTTTGCAAGTTCCAAGGCACTGATGTGTTTCTTGATCTACTTCCTAGATAGAGTGTTGAAGTCAATAGGAAGAGACTTGTCGAAGGGTAGGCAATAATGTGTCCTACATCAGTTAACATGGAATGGGAGAAGAATGATTATTTTTTGAAGAATAGTTTGAGCATTGGGTCAAATCGACAAAGGGCATAATGGAAGTATACGTTTGCTGGTTTGATAGAGGAAACATAGGATAAAGGGATTCCTTGAATAATAGAAGTCACGCCACAAAGGTTTTAACCAGACAGCACTAAACTCAGGAACACCAAAGAGTGTTAGGATACAGAGATGAAAGAACATTGAGGTATATAGGCTAAAATCATAGGATGGTAAGGTTCATTTTGAGAGGCCGTAAAAAAGGAGGTTTTGCTGAGGGAGTGCCATGTTTAAGGGAACGACTGCTGCCAAAACATTATTTCCAAAATACTAACATAAAGTAATTGTGTTGTCTAATTTCCTCATATGATTAAATTTAATGAGTCTAGATGGGTAAACTCGATGGTATTTTCATATTTAGAGAGTTTGAAAAGATTGTAAAGAGAAACTCTAGGGGGGTCCCTTATCATAGTTGTTAACCAAGTGCGGCAGAGGTTTAATAGTATACTCGACATAGTTCCTTTTTTGTAAGTTAGTCTACTGAGCCCAGATAAAGTGATAAACCTATGCTTAATAGATGTTTGCCTCATTTTGTTACGAGTATGAGGGGATGGAGTAAACTCGATATTCATTGTGAAATTTTAATGAGTCACATAATGACAAACTCAATAGATCTTCATCAAATTTTAACGAGTCAAATGAAGAAAACTCGAGGTATCTTTTTCAATTTAACGAGCAAGGAAATAGAGGTAAAAGAGCTGCTCATTCCTTCTTCATAGATTTAACAATCCCAAAGAAGGGAAAAACTCGGGGATTTTTCAATTTAAGAGCAAGAAAGAGTCCCAAAAAAGAAAGCACTCATATCGTCATCATAGGAGTTTTACGAGCCCGATGATGAAAAATCGGGGTTTTTTCAATTTGACGAGCGAGAAAAAGTTCCTAAAAGGAATTCTCAGAGCTTCTTCATAAGTTTTTAACGAGCTTGAAGAAGTAACTTGGGGTTTTTTCAAATTTATGAGTGAGAAAAAGTCCCTAAAAAGAATGCTCAGACTATATTTTTCATTTTAATGAGCTAGAAAAAGAGAGAAAAGGAGTTGCTCAGATCTTCTTCATAAGATTTTAACGAGCCTAAAGAAGTAACTCGGGGATTTTTTGTTTTAAGAGCAAGAAAAGGTCCCAAAAAAGAAACTGCTCATATCTTCTTTGTAGTAGTTTAACGAGCCCAAAGAAGTATACTCGAGGTTTTTTGGATTAACGAGCAAGAAAAATACCATGAAAATAATGCTCGATCTTCTTTGTGGTATTTTAATGACCGAAGAAGGAAACTAGAGGTTTTTTGAATTAATGAGCAAGAAAAATAGGGTAAAAAGAATGGTTGATCTTCTTCATGGTAGTTTAACGAGCTCGAAGAAGGAGACTCAAGGTTTTTTCAGATTAATGAGCAAGAAAAATACCATAAAAAGAATGCTCGATACTTCTTGATCGCATGCTTGACAATAGAAGGGTCTATGCCATGCATTTCCTCATAAGACCAAGGGAAAAAATTGTGGAAATCCTTAAAAGGGTAGGTGAAGCTCGAAATTTCCTTAGGATTGCAGTTGGCTCCAATCTGAATATTTTCCAAGATGCCTATATTGACTGAGATATCAATGAGAATTATCATTGAAATGTTTCCCATGTTCCCTTCTGATTCCCAAGTTTGGATGGTTGTATAACTCGAGGGAATGATCTTAAATGGTTCAAAGGACATGATTTATATAGGGGTCGCGTCCAAATCAGATATCAAAATGCGATGGTGAGAGTTTTCCCAAGGTCGCTCCTATAAATACATGATCTCTTGAATAACTTTGTCTGTAGGTGGGACTTCATTGAGGATATCATTAGAAGGAATCATGATGGGAGAGGTTTCCCAAGGTCACTCCTCTAAACACATGATCTCTCGAATAACTTTGTCCAAAGGTAGGACTTGATTGAGGATATCATTAGAGGGAGGGGTTGTGGGAGAGGAGACGATACCATTCACTGTGAACAAAGACACAACAGAATCAGATGTAGATTGAATGGCTTGATAGTCCAATTTGACCGATGACAGTGGCATTTTTTCTCCACAAGAGTCAATGTCTGAAGGGGCCAGGAGGATTTAGGGATCGATTGGGTCATGAGGAATAGATGAGACCATAAAAACCATCTATGGAACTGTGGGTGGAAGGAGAGGAAAACAACCCATCAAGGAAGAATCCTTTAAAAGACCAGTATCAATGCTGACGTAACAATTAGGTTTGCCACCCACTAATGGTATAATGCAGCTAGGAAACGGGGAGTAATATGGGGTGTAGAAAGACAGCTGGTCCACCATGACTATTCTCCCATCCAATGGAAAGAGGATGAGGCAGAACATCGAAGACATGATGGAAGTTATGGCATAAGTCCAAGTGCAACCCAAAAGCAGATTATAATTGAGTTTACAATTTACAAATTCAATGTCCATTGTTACCATTTTCCCACTTAGAGTGATGGGATAGTTAACAAGGTAACCTTTTGGGATGGATGTATGGCCATCGAATGTTTCAAGGGAACTTGACAATGGAGAGAGGGTTGGAGAACCCAAGGTGAACCAACATGAAGCCGACATGATGCAGGTTGAAGCACCTTTGTCAATGACTATTCTCTGTACCCCTCGTCCTTTTGAAAAAAATTTCACCTGAAATGCAAGCTGGTGTGAAAGGGGAGGTTTACATTTTTCCATGTCGAATATTGCTAGCATGGAATCCTAAGGGTCAACCACACCAATAGTCGAAAGCAGAGATTTCCTTTGTTCTGAACAACTTTGTAGTACTTCGAGTGCCAACATAGCTAATAGTTCTTGCACCAAATATTCTACGATAATGTAGTTTTGGGAAAAACATGCATATGTATTATGTGTCATGTGATGAAATTCCCTTTTTGGGGGGTGAATCACAAGATTAACAACTAGCTGTTCGATATGAAGATCATTGGGTGGCAGTGGGTTTGAACTCGAGGAAGCTTCCTCTGCGTTAGCGACTGGAGCTCCATAAGGTTTGGCTCTCGTTGAAGATCAACCATTTCAAAGGTGTAAACGATGGATGGTCCTTCACTAGCTGAAGGATGATGTGAACCACCATTGCCACCCTACAAGGGTTGAGGCAGGTTTGAAATAAGATGTTGCTACTGCTAAGCAGGGAAAGGGTTGTTTAGGACCACTGGGGTTTGACCAGTGTCCTTTTGAGCAAGAAGATCTATGCATTCTTGGAGGTGCAGACAACGTTGTGTCATATGGTCTTCCCCGCAGATCTTTCAAGGGAACTTGACAACTTTTTACTTTCCACTATGAGGTGGCGCAACAAATTTATGCTTTGGTTTGGATTGCTTGGTTGGCTGCTCTTCAGAAGGAGTAGTATTTTTCTTATTCTTCTTATTATGACAGTCGAGTTTTTGTGTAGACTGCATAGAGTTTATCAAAACAGGAGGAATAGTAGCTGATTGGGTATTAGGATCAACATACAACTAGGAAATGTTTCTGCTAACTTGTTTTATAGTAGCCCTAGAGGTAGCACCGATAATACCATTAGAATGAGCCTCAGGTTACTTAGTAGTGGGAGCATTGGAATTTCTAGGTGCATTAGGGAAGACATCATATAATGTGCTAGACTGTAAATAAATAAAATCTAAGTGTTGGGAATGACGAATGGGTTGGTCTTTAGAGACCGCACCACCTAAGGCAACGTCCTTAGCAATTTGGGGGAGAAGAGATTTACAGAAACAATCCACTGTTAGATAATCTAAAAGGGGTGCTTTGAATAGCATCCACCTACGTCTCCATTCGTGAATGTGATCGGAGATGTGGATGGCGATGTCTTGGCATAAAGTAGTTAGGAGTTCCGTCCCAATTTCATGGTAGATGAGTAGCTGAAAGTGCTTTAAAACTTCCATCAATAAGGTGCCAAAGGTATGGACTAATGCACGTGGTAACTCAATGTACCTTGGCTGCATTTCCAATAAGGGTGCAGGGGAAGAGTTGGAGCCAGATACTATCATCCACCATGGAGTTGAACACACACCATAGATGATAGGTGGTGATGTGTGTGCCCAGATCCTCCCCTTGTTTCCCTTCAAACTTTGGGATGTCGGTAGGAATTTTGTGTAGGATTGGAGGCCAAAGTAAGTTATGGTAGATGGGGTCATTGCTGAGTTTGTACAAATCAGGGATGTCAAGTGTTGCCAAGAAAGGCAAAGTATTTGATGCTCTTGATTCAGACTAAGGTGATGAAAAATGACTTGAGGGTCCTTGCAGTCCTCCCATCATATTGTTCCCAACATTATACACAGGATTTGCGGAATAATAATTTCCTTGGGGCATAGTCGTATATTGTGGCTGTCCATAGGGGCTGTTAGGCAGGGGGATATTAGCTTGATTTCTCCCAGAATAATAAGTTCCCCCTTTACTCATTTGAGGTTGAGAATGGGGTGCCCAAATGGATTTAGCGAGACTGGGTTGAGGAATCCCGCCAACTGTGTAGTTGGCAGTCGATACTTGACTGACATATGGAGGATTCATGTCAATCAATGACTATCTAGTTTGTCTTATAAATGGAGGGGGAACTATAATGTTCCCGGCCGGTATGTGCATGCTGGGAATGGTGCCCCCAGGTATTTGAACCTGGGGGTTGGAACTAAGCAAAGGATTCCAACCAAAGGGGTTGTTGAAGGGACCTGTGCTAACCATGCTATATGAAACACTGTAAGGAGAACTATATGGAGCACTTGTCGAAGGTCCGGGAGCAGACACAAAATGGGCGGAAACCGGTATGTACTGGGTTCCACTCGTGTTGGGTGTAACTAGGTTGCTAAGACCTAGCATATTTTGGGTGACAGATTTCACCATTAGTGGTGTAGTACTAACTGTTAACTAGGGAAGTAAGGGTGGACCAAACGTGTCCACAAAAGCCCACGACCCATCAGTCATCGATGGGATGGTGGGTATAGGTACAGTGGAAGACATAGGAGGTACAGGTGCAACTTGAATCAATAGCAGTCCCAATGGATTAGTGATCGGTAGATTATAAGGGGGTACAAAACCTTCAGTAAAGAAATCTCCTGGCAGAGTTGAATCGTCAGATGTATAGATTGATTCTGTGTTAGATACTAGAGACTAATTACCTTAAGATGGGTAATCCGACTCACCAAGGCTCGACGGATCCTCCATAATCAGCGGAGGAAGACCTTGTAGTCACCTAGATTAACGATGAGGGTCATATGTAGCCATGGTGATCGATAGAGTTTATTAAAATATTTTATAGTGATATCTATTATAGTCTCAGTGATAACAAACTGGTACGTAAAAAATAAAAAATAATCTAAATAAGTCAATCAGCAAGTAGGGGGTATACCTCTATATGATAACCACCATTTGCTAGAGATGAAACCCAATATCGCAATGGATAAAAGAGAGAGGTGGCCAAATGTACGGTTACAATTACTCTTGAGCTTCACCCGAACCTCAAATTAAGGGGCCAAGTACTCTCGTGAAGAAAAACACCCTCCCAAAAACCGAAGACATAGTAGGTTTGTCTATTTAGGTACTAGGGTAGCCCACCCTAGTCACCTTGTGTTCATCCCTAAAAAGTATGGCCACTATGGTTACCTAAAATCACAGACACTACTAGGCAGGGGGGGGGCATGGTCATAGACAGTATGCTGTGTGGGTAGGATAACAGTGTCCCCTACTTAGCTTCGATATACTTGAAGGGATCCCCAATACACAGAATACCCAAACAAGATGTAATTGAAGGTGGGTTGCCTTCTTTCACATTCCAATGTTGTCTCACATTTAGCTCTACTTTGAATGGAGTGGTCTCGGATAGTATGAGTGCAGAAGGATTTTCCCTCGTTAACAACACTAGTCTCGATTTGCGATCTTTCATAGTTAACTCATGAATACCTAACCAAAGATCCTAGCCTATACTAATATGTGTGTTTACTCATAGAATATTTGTTGATTGATTTTATTATGAGGTAAATTTTAAACGTACTTTGTTAATGTCTTCGGTGGGGTGTTGGGTTGTGTTATATTCTTTCCACGACTGTCCACGTAGTTAACCGAGGGGTTAGAAGGGGGGCGGATCCCCCCCTTCGTTGCACCGATTGCATGGGGGGGGAGTCACAGGGGGTTTGAGGGGTGCAGGTAACCCCAATCTATGAGGCCCAGGGTAGCGCCCCAGAAAATTTTGGTTTTGGACCCTATGTTAGGTTGGGTGGACCTATCTATGGTTTTGTGCATGACTTTTGCACATGGTTTTGGACACGATGGTTTTTCGGTCCATGATTTTGGACGTGATGGTTTTCGTTCCATGGTATTGGATGCTCCGACATGTATAAATATGTATTGTAACATTGAAAGGAATATAATGAAAAATCAAGTTGGTAGTCCCGATTTTGGGATCCGAGGGAAAATCTCTATGTATATGTGTTTTATTTGTTATGCTCTCATATTGTTTATTTTCTATGTTTTAGAATTTGTATGCAGGTAATTTATGTATGGGGTTAAAACCTACATTTGGTATCAGAGCTGTTTTGGCTTCAAGGGGACGCCTTTGTTGCTAAAGGGTTTTTCTCGGGCCTATGGTAGACCCAGTTCAATGAGAGATTTGCGAGATCGATTCTGGTGGTGAAAGAAGATGGCGAGTAGTGGAAAGATAGAGATTGATAAATTTAATGATCAGAGTTTTCAGTTGTTGAAACTCAAGATGGAGGATCTGTTGGTGGATAAAGATCAATGGGTCGTAGTAGATTTGGGCACTAAACCAACGAGAGTCTCTGATGAAGAATGGAAGAAGTTGGATTGGAAGGCAAAGAGCGCAATATGACTGTGTGTCTTAGATTTAGTATTGCTAAATGTACCAGGGGAAGCTATGGCGAAGGCCTTGTGGGACAAGTTAGGGACTTTGTACCAATCTAAGTCTCTGGTGAATAAGTTGTTCCTACAGAAAAAGATGTATAACCTGAGGATGAATGATGGAGACTTGGTGACAAAGCATTTGAATGCATTTAATACTATGGTAAGTCAGTTATCGTATCTTGATATCAAAATTTCAGATGAAGATAAGTGCATTAGTTTGTTGTGTTCTCTACCAGATTCATGGGATAGTCTGGTTATTACAATAGGTAGAAATGCAACTACCTTGCAATTTGATGAAATAGTCTCATCCTTACTAACAAAGGAGATGAGACAGAAAAATATGGAGAGCTAGAGTGGTGATGCCTTGTTTGTACGAGGATGGTCCTAGAACAAAAAAAAAAAAAGTCATCGAGTGGGAGATCTAAATCTAGAGGGAGATCTAAATCTCCAGGAAAACCTGTAAAGGTGGTGTGCTGGACATGCGGAAAGGAAGGGCACTACAAAAGGGACTGTAAATCTAAAGCTCCTGATAAAGGAAAGGGATCTGATGATGCTCCTTCTGCAGAGGTGAAAACCACCTCAGATGAAGGTGGGGATGTGTACTTGGCTTCTTCAAGTACACATGTAGATCATGAGGCATGGTTGATTGACTCAGGTGCATCCTTTCACTTCACTCCCCATAGAGAGTGGTTCTGCGAAGTATGAGAAATACAATGGTGGTGATGTCTTCTTAGGAGATGATAGGAAGGCTAGAATCATTGGTCGCCGAAAAGTAAAGTTGAAGTTGGAAGGTGGAAGGGTTAGAACCCTTCTGGGTGTTCTGCATATTCCTGCGTTGGCCAGAAATCTGATTTCTGTAAGCA
>APFE031653979.1:34590-47851 GCA_000404065.3 Pinus taeda
TTCTACAGGTCCTTTTGAAGCTGAGCAGACAAAGAGCGAGCAGCAAAACTCTATCAAGAAGGAGAGGGGATCGAGCGCAAGACTCAGGTTGGCCCTCTTGGTTCTCCTCTCATCTATTTTCATAAAAGGAATCAATAGTAGACTTTGATTGTTTGTTTCTAAGATAGCCACCCATCTTAGTTGGAATAGCAGCATCCATGTGGACACTATTCCCGTATAACACTCTAGCGCCAGGGCTATAATGAATAATGTTATTGAGCTGGTGAATGAAAACTTATATGGTGCCAATTTAATTTCTAATTGTTCCCTAGGAAATCTTCCAAAGGCAAAAGTTTTAGAGAATCAATGGAAGCAAGATTTGGACAACAAGGAGGAACAGCGCAACAGAGTATAAAGCCTTAACTGGGATGTGTATTGGTCCTTTTTGGTCAAGCCACATAGCCCATATATGACTGTCAAGTGCCTTGTTGATGTCATTGATCGCATGATGCCCGAGCTTTCAGATGCCACATACATAGGACAATTACACTCCAAGATGAGTCATCCTCCAGAAATCCAAAACATGCTCTCAATTTGTCGGTTGAGGATACAAGAGAGGAAATATATGCAATGAATCTCTTCAAAGGCTATCGCAATTCTATTTTTGAAATTCAAATCCCATATATTGATGAAGGCAGTTTATTTGGTCAATTTAGTGTCCTAAATTGCTTCACATAAATTATCAATCTGGGTATCGTAAACTGATGAAGTGTAGTGCATAGTTTGTGCTAGATAACCCTTCCTACTTCGTTGTTTCTATGTTTTATGTTGTTTTGGGGGTTTTTGGTCTTTTAATTCCTATTGTAAATTATCAAAAACTAATTTTAACTTTCTTAAAGACTGCTCCAAATCTATAAAAAAAATGAAAACAAAGCTAAGAAAGAGATAAAAACAGAGTTTATATTCTTATGTTATCATTATTTCTAAAGCATGAATTAAAACTGAAAGTGAAATTTGCAATTGATGTCTAACTAATTACAGAAATAAAACTAAATGAAATACTTGGTTACTCTGCCTCTCAATTTTGGGAGAAAGTCTCCTTGGGATGACATTTAAGTAATTGTGTACTTCATTAATCTAAGAGAAAGCAAATACAAAGATGCAGAAATAACTCATTGCGTAGATGAAATGTTCAACCACTTAGTTAAGGATGAATTATCAACTTGAAGGTTTTCTTCCTAAACATTCATTAACACCATGAGTCAGTATCTTAAACTAAAAAAAATGAAATGGAAAGAACAATAAATGACACTGATCAGTTTAATTGAGAATTTAAACTAGAAAAATAGTGAATGAAGTAAACTATCCAACAATGTATCCTTATCATTCTTCAATGCTACTCTCATCCTGAAACAAAGTTAGTTTTTAATTGAAGAAACAAGATTACACTATTGAGTTCTATCTTCTAAACTACTAATAAAAACTAAAGAGAAATCAAGTTAATGGAAACTGCGTTAGATTGTAAACACTACTAGTAAGGAAATGACAGAAATTACATCATAAACATTGTTAGTAAGAGAATGATTATAAACACTATTTTTAGAAAGACAATGATGAATTTATAGTTAAGAAGAAGAAAAATAAATAAAATGAAACCTCTTCAGTGCAGGGGCCCTCTGCAACTGATTAGGCTACGCTTTCTCAATCAACTCCAAGAAAACTCCTTTAGATGTTCATAAAAACATGCATTCTTCTTATGTTAAAACAGGGACACCAAATGCCCAAAAGTTACAGATTCTAAAACTTCAATTTCACAAAAACTATTACTAACTTCTTCGGTCCTTTACACAGGTATTTATAAGAAAAATATATAACTGTTTGTGGAGAAAAACATGTCATAGTCAAACACGTAGAAGACTGATATGCGGAATTTCTTCCTCGATTGCTGGAGAAGTAAATCCAAGACATGGTGGCTGTTGGATTTGTTTGTACAAGTGGCTGTTAGAGTCCGTAGGTACAGGTAGTTGCTCCAGATAATGCTTCCCATCACCGTGAAACATATTAATAACCATGAAACAGAGTCCTATTGCTCTCAGTCTCTTTGTGTTTGACTTATCCATTGACCATAGTCTTATGCCATCTTCTTTGTCGACCTGGCCTGAATGAATAGGACAGGGTCCATGTCATGATGATTTTAGAGCTGTCCATGTGGCTAGTTTTCCCTCTGACACTTGGAACCTATTAAAGCATGGAGGTAGCTGTGGAACAGCCGGTTAGATACAGAATATGCTGTGTTCCGCAGCTAATATACAAAAATTTATTCAAAAGAAAAACATAAAAAGCATAACATGTAAATAACTAAATTTCCTCCTCAAGACAGTATATACCAGTTATTAATGATGAGAATGCATCTTTCTTGTAGAAAAACAAAGAAAAGGAATGAGAAGAGTTGCTAGGAAAAGAGTAATTTTGAGGCTCAACACAGTTCCAACAACTCAACAATTTTTGTGGACAATTTGTTTTTGATTTTATTATAAAAACCCTTTCATTATTTTAGAAAGGGTCCTTAATTTGTATAAAACTAGACTTGAGAAGTTTTCACTTCTGCACTTCTTAATTTATTTTTTATAAATCGTGGATCAAGGTTCAGACTTGTTGAAAGAGCTTCATAAAGACTTGCATTTTTATATCTTCTTGGAGTTTCAGAATAAGAAGATTGAACCAAATTGTTACTTGCATAACAAGACCCAGATGCATATGGTACTTCTATCGTTGTTCTTTCTGCCTTGTTTTATGTAATTAGCATTTCATTGATTTGTTATTGTTGATATATTCTCATGTTTCAAACAACTCTATATTATTTCACTTTTGAATGATCTAGATTTGTTATATTGTATACATATGTCAACGATAAATATTAGTATGTTACGCGATATGTTTTCACATTACTTTGTTTAATTTATTATTCAAAGTAATCATCATTTAAATACATCTTTCTGTAGATAAGTGAATAATCTATATTATCATTTGTCTGCTATGAATCATCAAGAATCACATTATTATGAGATTACCCGGGTTATATAGATATATCTATTTATTTTAGAGCTTATAGATTAAAAAATCACCTACCATCTTTATACATTTGAAACACTCATTCATCAAATCATACTTTAATTGGGAAATGGTCCCATAATATCTAGTCGGAGCCACCATACCAAACGAAGAAGGAACTACACTAAGGTCCGGACCGGGTGGTTATCCCCCATGTTGGTGCTACGATTTTAGAGGCATCAACACACCCCTGTGCCAAATTCCAAGCATTCATGTGGGACCTCATGGGATAAACCAATCCATAAACAACCAAGGGAATCCATATCTTAAACCACCTCCACCCTCACACTATCGTGATCTCACCTAAACTGGTCTCGAGATCACAAAACTAAATCAAGCTTGGATGCCTCAGAATTCCTTCACTATCCCTTGAGGAATTTTCCTGTCTCCACCCACCTGTTGAGGGATTCCTGGAGAAACCCATCTCCACCCTCGACCCTTGGGATTTTCCTGAGACCACCTCATCTTGATTCAAAACCTTCTAGCGATCCAAGGCTCAACCAAGAATGGATCCCATCACACCATGGCTATCCAAAAATGGAAAGGAAAGGCTAAAGCCACTATCAAAGCCCAACAAAACCTATGCCAAAGATAAAAAATGAACCAAATGTTGAAAATGCAACAAGAAAATCCTAATTTAATTTTGTCCTTGAATTAAATTTGGAATAAAATTGTAATTCCACATCACATGACAACTTGTATTAGTTAACTAAGTTAATTTGACTTAGTTGGCTCAGTTAATTCCAGTTGAGGGTCTAACTTGATTCATTTATAGTGTCTCCTACTTTATAGGATCCCTAGTTGAGTTTATTTTGAGTTGTAATTAATTAATTTAGTTTAACTAAGTTAAAGTCAGTTAAAATAGTTCCAACTGATGGAGGAACTAGTGGGAAGTTTAGGAGTGGGGTACTGCTTGTAGTGATCAACCAATTAACTGATGATTCATTCATAATTAACTCATGCATGTCAAATTTGAGAGTTACTGAGTTGAGATTGGAGATCAGGGAAAATGTACTATCATTTGTATAATTGTCTAAATTGTACAGGTGGTGCATGTAGTTCGAGGAAGGCTTATGACAGATTGCAGAATTATTTAGAGGAATTTCCCTAATTAATAGGGGGTAATTCCCAAGGAAACAGTGAAAGGAAATAAGGACTTGGGAAAGCGAGAAATTGGTTAAGTATTGCCCTAGGCTTGTTTAGGAAGTTGTGAGACATATAGAGATAATGCAAAGGTTGCTCGAGCTTGAGAAAAGCATTGTAATCTTCTCATATGCTTTTACTAATGCAATATACAAATAGAAAGGGTTTGTAGCTATGGCTTTCCATAGGAAATCATTGTGTAATGTGTTGATTGAATTCTTTCTCTTGTATGCTTCATGATTTTGCAATCATTTAATTGTTTCCATTGATGAGTAGAGTAGATTCAAGTCTATTGTTTTAGTAAATTAGAGTTAGCAGTTTGAATCTACAAGGAATTTATACATGGTATCAGAGCTAAATTCACTATAGAAGAGGAGAATATGAGTTTGTCTTTTGTAGTTGAAATCGAATTTGCAGTATCATACTTCAGAACTAGCGGGATGTCGTTCTACAAATTGAGACTCAAATATTCCCTTGAGGGTAGTTCGAACTATATTGCTTGGAAGGACAAGATGGAGGCAGTGTTGGAAGACAAAGGGCTTAAGGAATTCATAGAAAAAGGTATTCCTAAGCCTTCAGCAACTGATGCTCAAGATCCGACAGAGTGGAGAAAATGTGTTGCAAAGGTGAGAAGGATTATCCTAGAAGGAGTTCGAGATCATATTGTCTCGAACCTCCACAGTAAGGAGACTCCATATGAAATGTGGAAGGACTTGACATACTTGTTTCAAAATAGCAGTGACCACAGGAACCTAACACTGAAGGACAAGCTTAGAAAAATCAATATGGAGAAGGGATACACAATACCAAATTACTTGACCAAGTTCACCCAATGTTGGGATGAGCTTGGAAGTGTCGGTGTTATAGTTGCTGAAGATGATCTAGTCAACCAAACACTTCTAGGCCTTCCCAAGAGCTAGCACAATTACTAGGACTCAGTAAATGGGAGGGAGAAGCTCCCAGAGTGGGAGCATTTGTGGTACGACTTGGTGCAAGAAGAGATTTATTGGAACAACAGAGATGTATCCTCATCCAAGCATAATGATGAAAAGACTTGTGCCTTAGCTGGAAAGGTGAAGAAAGGGAAAGGGAAGTCATCCCATTCCAAATCAATTTCCAATGAGGGTGGCAAGAAAAAGGACGTGTCAAAGATTAAATTTTTTCACTATCATGAGATGGGACACTATGCCATGAAGGGTCTGCACTAGAAGGTCGGCAAGAAGCCCTCAGGAGGAGCATCAAGTGAAGATCTTTCTTCAAAATTCTAGTTGTATTTCACCCTCATTGCTTTCATGGTGACATCGATGATGGGTAGTGTGTGGTATTTGGATAGTGGAGCATCATTCCATATGACCGGAAATAAAGAAATTTTCAGTGACTTGGAGGAGAAGGACCTCTAGATGCACATCGAAATGGGAGTTGATGGAAGATATAGTGAAACCGATATCAGTGTTGTTACTTTTCAAATGGATTATGCTTCTCCTCTCACATTAAAAGATGTCATGTATGTTCCAGGTCTAAAGAAAAATTTCGTTTCAATTGCCATGTTAGAGGACTATGGCTATGATGTGATATTTAGCAAAGAAAAGGCGTTCCTTCATCACATATCCTCAGGACAAGAAAAGTGGATTTAGGTTCAGGTGAAGAACCTCTACAAATTAGAGGTAGAATATTGTGCTACCTTCAGTACAAAAGTAGAGAAGGTGCCGAGCTGAGATATCCTTGAGTTGTGGCATAGAAGATTGGGTCACTTGTACCACAAAGCTTTGAAGATCACACAACAAATTTCTATAGGACTTCCCAAGGGTAAACTGGTGCAGAAAGACACATGCAAAGGGTGTACATTATAGAAGTACACCAAAGCTACCTTTCATGATAAGGACAGTCGAGCGCAAGCGATACTTGAAAGAGTTCAGTAAGATGTGTGTGGATTGTTCTCGACAACCTCCACGACAAAGCACATGTATTATGTAATATTTGTAGATGATTTTTCTCTTAAGTTCTAGATTTTCTTCATGTAGAAGAAAGGTCAGGCATTCACTAAATTTTGTGAATTTAAAGCACTTCTTGAGAAAGACACTGGTAGGAAAGTTAAAGCTCTCAAGAGCAATAACAGTGGAGAATATATGTTGAATGAATTCAATAAGTTTTGTGCATTATAAGGCATTAGACGAGATTTAATATCACCTCATAACTCGTAGCAAAATGGGGTGGCTGAAAGGAAGAAAAAAATTATTGTGGGAGCGGCGCAGGAAATGTTACATGATCAGGGCCTATTGTTTCACTTATGGACTAAAGCATGCAACACAACTATATATGTGCAGAGTAGGAGTCCTCATTGGATTCTCAGGATAAGTACACTAAAATAAGCTTTTTCAGGTAAGAAACCAGATGTGGCACACTTCAGGATATTTGGTTCATCAGTTTACTGTCATGTTACCAAGGATGCAAGGAAAAATCTAGAGCCAACAACAGAGTTGGGAATATTTGTGGGTTACACTAATACACCTCAAAACTATCAGGTATACCTTCCAACTCATTGGATGATAGTGGTTTGTAGAGATGTGAAGTTTGATGAAGAGAAGGTCATGAGATGTTCCCTTAAGAGGGAGATTCAGTTACATGTAGATGAGGATATTTTATCTCTAAAATAAGAACCTCAAGATGATGTGGAGCATCCACATGTAGAGGAGTAGAGAGTGGAAGCACCCACTCATGCAAAGACTTCTAGAGATGAAAGGAAGCATACCACAGAGGCTAACAGGTTGATGCATGATTCTAGATATAATGTGGGAGCACTCACATCACAACACAAGCGAAGGAGGTCACCATACGGGTACACTGGCTACATGGCTCTAATGAGAGAGTGTAGAGATTGAGCCATCCTCATTTAAGGAATATATGCAACAACCAATATGGGTTGATGCCATGGTTGAGGAGTATGACTCCATTATCAAAAACCGTGTTTGGGAAGTGGTGATTTTTTGTCAAGCAACAAAGGAGAGTGTGGAGAAACACAAGGCCATATTTGTGGCCAGAGGGTTCTCTTAGGTGGAGGGATTTGATTACAAGGAGACCTTTTCTCCAGTAGAAAGGTACTCTTCAATCAGATATATTCTAGCACTTTTAGTGTAAATGGAATGGGAGATACATTAGATGGATGTGAAGACAACATTCCTTAACTGAGTGATTCATGAAGAAGTGTACATTGAGCAGCCAGAAGGATTTGAGACCTTCAATAGAGATTCACACATGTGTAGACTCAAGCGAGCGATGTATGGATTGAAACAAGAACCTCATTCTTGATACACTAGGGTTGACAACTATTTCACCAGGTTGGGATTCACTAAAAGTGAAGCAGATGTGAAGCTTTACCATATTTTGGTTGAAGGAAAATTGTTGATTATAATATTATTTGTTGATGATTTAATTCTAATAGATGATGATAAGTTGGTAAAATATTGAAAAGAGAATTCAAGATGAAGGACCTGGGGCTCATGCATTATTTCCTTGGTATGAAAGTATGGCAAGGAGAAGAGGCACTGTTTGTCTCTCATGGCAAGTATGAAAACAAGATATTGAATAAGTTCCACATGGAGAGAAGAAAACCCATGGAGACTCCTCTAGCAGGGAACTGGAGGAAGGAATATGCTACTTTAGGTGAAGTAGTGAAGGCCACTATTTACAGGAAGCTTGTGGGTTCACTTATGTATTTGGTGAAAACACGATGAACATATGTTTTGCAGTCAACCAACTTAGGAAATCCATGGTTAAGCCAACCAAACTCTATTCGAAGAAAGCTAAACATGTGTTGAGATACCTTAGAGGAACCACTCAGTTTAGTATTTGGTACAGACGGACAGAGGGTGTGAAGCTACAAGGCTTCATAGATGTAGACTGGGTAGGGACTCCATTCGACAAGAAGAGCACATAAAGGGGAATATTTTGTATTGGGTCAACAACAATTTCTTGGTACATCAAGAAGAAGAGACCAGTTGCACTCTGTAGAAATTCCCACTGTAGATCACTTGATAATGCAATATACTAAAGAAAAATACTTGATCTACTTCTTCAGACAAACTTGCAGAAGCTTAATTGATTTTGAGCAAGACCAAATAGAACACATATAATAGAGAATGAGAAATCAATCACACATGAACATAGAAGAATACTCTGGGGAAAGCCTCAGCTAAAAACCCCACTATCTATATTATTATACAAGTGGAAATATCTCTAGATTACACAAAGCTTTAGCTCACAAGCTATACATCTCTCAGTACAATCCCTCAATGTTGCTCATCCTATCTTTGTGGAACTCAAATTTGCATTTTGATAATGCCTTAGTCAAAATATCTGCATCATGCTCCTGGATTGAAACATACAGCAACAACATGATCCTCTTCACCACACAGTCTTGAAGATGATGATACCTGATATCGATGTGCTTGGACCTGTCATGAAATACTGGATTCTCGGAGAGTTTGATACAACTCTGATTATTGCAATAGATCATAGTTGGATCCATCCTCTAATCAAACAATCCAACTATAATTTTCCACATCCAAATGGCCTCACATGCTACCTGACTGGCAACCATGTATTCAGCCTCTGCTGAACTAAGTGCAATTGACCTCTGTTTCCTGTTGTACCAAGAAATTGTAGCTAAACCAAGGTTGAAAATTCCTCCTGAAGTTCCCTTCCGATCTGATGGACTCCCTGCCCAATCTGCATCTGTGAAGCCCTGAAACTTCTCTCCCTTTGTCTGTCTGTACCATAATCCATACTGAGATGTGCCTCTGAGGTATCTTAGCACATGCTTCGTTGCCTTCCAAAATAGCTTGGTAGGCTGAACCATAGCTTGAATCAGCTGGTTCACCACAAAGCACAAATATGGTCGTGTGTTCACTAAATACATCAATGAACCCACCAGCTGCCGATAAATAGTAGCAGCTACTACGTCACCTGAAGTAGCATCCTCCTTCCTCCAGTTACCTGCTAGAGGAGTCTGCATGGGCTTGCACTTCTCCATTTGGAATCTCCTGAGTATCTCATTGGCATACTTGCCTTGAGACACAAACACTTCCCCATCCTTCTGCCACACTTCCGTGCCTAAAAAGTAGTGCATGAGACCCATGTCTTTCATCTTGAACTCTCTTGCAAGGTCCTCCTTGCAAGACTTGATCAACTGATCATCACCTGTCAATATCAGATCATCAACATAAAGAACAATGATTAATGGCTTACCTTCTACCATGATGTGGTAAAGGTTCGCATCTACTTCACTCTTTGTGAAGCCCAACCCAGTGAAATAGCTAGCGATCCTGGTGTACCAAGCACGAGGTGCTTGCTTCAACCCGTACAAAGCTCTCTTGAGTCAGCACACATGTGACTCATGGTCAAAGGTCTCAAATCCTTTCGGTTGCTCTATATACACCTCTTCCTCAATCTTTCCATTGAGGAACACAGTCCTCACATCCATCTGATGGATCTTCCAAACCATTTGTGCTGATCATGCCAACATCGATCTGATAGATGAGTACCTTGCTACAGGAGCAAAAGTATAATCATAGTCGATCCCCTCGACCCGTGAGAAACCATTGGCAATGAACCTTGCCTTATGTTTCCCAACACTACCATCAGCTGCTTGCTTTACCTTGTAAAGCCATCGGAAACTCACCACTAACTTTTCCTCCGGTCTTGGAACAACATCCCAAACACTATTCCAAACTCTGGAGTCATACTCCTCCATCATAGCATCAACCCAGACTTGCTACTACACTGCTTCCTCAAAGGAAGATGGTTCGGTCTCTATACATTCCCCAACCAGGGCCATGTAATCAGTGTACTGCTTAGGTGACCTCCTCTGTCTGTGTTGAGAAGATGGTTGTCCCACATTCTCTCTCGCATCCATCATCAATCTGTCATCTTCCCTTGAGCATTTCCACCATCTCTGGAAGACTTTGCATGAGTGGATGTATCCACTCCTGGATCCTCTACATGCAGCTATTCCGCATCAATCTAAGGCTCCTCCTCCTTAGGAACCAAAAGTTCCTCCTCTGCATGAAACTTGAGCTCCCTCTCAAGGGAAACTCACATGGCCTTTTGCTCGTTGAACTTTAGATCTCTACATACCACTGTCCTCTGACTGGTAGGCAAGAACACCCAATAGTTGTGTGGTGTATCATTGTACCCCACAAGTATCCCCAAATCAGTTGTTGGCTCTAGCTTCTTTCGAGCATCTTTGGTCACATGGAAAAATACCGATGAGCCAAAGATCCTGAAGTGACTCACATCTAGTCCCTTCCCGAAGAAAGCCTCCTCTGGTGTCTTCATCCCCAGTATACGATGCGGGCTTCTATTCTGCAAGTATACTATTGTATTGCATGCCTCAGCCCACAAATGAAGTGGTAGGCCTTGGTCATGTAGCATCACCTGAGTTGCTCCCACAATCATTTTGTTCTTCCTTTCATCCACCCCATTCTGTTGTGGGTTATGGGGTGCCGTCAACTCTCGTTTAATTCCTTCTGCTGCATAGAAGTCCTTAAACTGTTGAGAGACATACTCTCCACCATTGTTGCTTCGCAAGGCCCTTATTTTCTTTCCAGATTCTTTCTCAACAAAGGCTTTGAACTCACAAAACCTTGAGAAGGTTTGATCCTTCTTCTGCATGAAGTAGATCCAACATCTACGAGAAAAATCATCAATGAAAATAACATAGTAACTTTGTTTAGCGGTGGAGGCTGTCGAGAATGGTCCACACACATCTGTATGAACTCGCTCCAGGATTGCTCCAACTTGACTGTCTCGATCCTGAAAGGAAGATTTTGCATACTTACCCAAGGTACAACCTTTGCATGTATCCACTTGCTCCAGTTTACCCTTGGGAAGTCTGATAGAAATCTGCTGCATGATCTTCAAGGCCCCATGGTGCAAGTGGCCCAATCTTCTATGCCATAGCTCACCAATATCTTGGCTTTGCACCAACTCTGCTTTGGAACTCAATGCAACACAATCATCTACTTCCCGCTTGTAGAGATTCTTTACTCAAATCCCAATCCTCTTGGTCTGTCTAGTGCCAATGTACCTCAGGAATGCCTTTCCTTTGCTAAAGACTACATCATAGCCTTTGTCTTCCAGCATTGTGATAGACACTAGGTTCTTCTTCAGTCCAAGCACATACTTTACATCAATCAGGTTCAGAGGAGATCCATGCTCCCTCTGAAACACAACCGTGTCTTCACTTGAAACATGGTATTTTCCATCATCGCCCATCTCTATGCGCATCTGGAATTCCTTCTCCTCCAAGGTACTAAATAGACTCTTGTTGCCAGTCATGTGGAATGAAACTCCACTCTCCAAGTACCAAAAAAAACCCACCATCGATGAAACCATGCATGTGATGAGGGTGAAATCAAATTCAAACTATGAGGCCAATGCCTTAACATCTGATCCTTTCAAGGATCCCTTCTTGGATTTCTTTTGTGGACAATTCATAGCATAATGACCCACCTCATGACAATGAAAACATCACACTTTCGATTTGTCAATCTTCTTCCCATCATGGGAAGAACTTGATTTGGAATGGGAAGCCTTCCCTTTCCCTTTCCTTGCCTTAGTCGCTAAGGCTAGATTTTCTTCATCATCATGCTTTGATGAAGAACCATCTCTAGTGCTTCTCCTTATCTCCTTTTGCATCAAATCCGACCATAGTCATTCCCAATCTGGTGGTTTCTCTCTTCCATTTACTGAGTCTTGGTAGCTATGCCAGCTCTTAGGAAGACCGAGGAGAGAAAGACTCACCATGTCATCATTGGCTTTCATGATTCCTACACTTCTAAGCTCATCCCTGCAGATGGTGAGCTTGTTCAGATATGTAGAGATCGTGTCACCCTTTTCACACTTGATTTTCCGAAGCTTGTCTTTCAGCACCGACTTCCTCTAATCGTTGTTGTTTTGATATAAATCCTTCAGTGTTTTCCACATTGAAAATGGTGTCTCCTTCCCATGGAGACTCGAGACAATGTGGTCTTGAACTCCCTTCAGAAGAATCCTCCTCACTCTAGCCACACATTTCTTCCATTCCACCAATTCTTGGGCATTAGCAGTTGCTGGCTTGGTGACTTCTTGATCAATGAAGTCCTTCAAACCATTTTCCTCTAATACCACTTCCATGCGATCCTTCCAAGCTATATAATTTGAGTTGGCATCCAGGGCATACTCGAGTCTCAAACCATTGAACGCCATTCATGAAATTTGAGATGTGATAAGAATTCGATTTCTATAATCAGGAACTTCAAACTTCAAACTTCTCCCTTCTTCATATACTGTTCTCTTCTTTGATCACCTTTGCTCTGACACCATGTAGAAATTCCCACTGTAGATCACCTGATAATGCAATATACTAAAGCAAAATACTTGATCTACTTCTACAAAAAAACTTGTGGAAGCTTAATCGATTTTGAGCAAGATCAAATAGAACACATATAGCAACGAATTAGAAATCAATCACACATGACCATAGAAGAATACTCTTGGGAAAGCCTAAGCTAAAAACCCCGCTATCTGTATTATCATACAAGTGGAAATATCTCCAGATTACATAAAGCTTTAGCTCACAAGCTATCCAACTCTCAGTACAATCCCTTAATGTTGCTGATAGACTGAATAGAAACAACATATGCCTTCCCTCAGTCCTCTAAGCCTCCTATTTCCTTGTGCAGTTTCTCCTGGGTCCTCTGGCTACCACATGTGTGAATTCACCTCTCACTTAACTCACCAAACTCAGAAATAACTGCACAATCCTCAAGGAATGAATTCCTTCTACATGTAAGAGATATCCTCAAGGGAATATTCCTACAATTGATAGTACATTGTCCCATCCTCTGATCTCAACTGGGTCTCTGATTGAACTGACATGCATAAGTTATTTATGAGAGAATATTCAGTTATATGAAGTACACTAGTTACATGCATGCATGCATTAACTAACTAAACTCACAATCAGTTCCACAAACTATTGGAACTAATC
>APFE031653979.1:83374-139530 GCA_000404065.3 Pinus taeda
AAAATTATATTTTCAATCTATATTGAATAAAAAAGTACATTACAAGCCAAATATGTATCAAAAAATAAATAAAACATGCATGATGGAATAAGTTACATTTTGCAAGTAATAAATGGTATCATTATTCTGAAATCTCAACAGAAACAATAAAAACCATGAAGAAGATAATTTGACCATTACAACTCATTTCCTCGCAAAACAGCATAGCTCTTTAATCTCACCTAATATCAACATTAATGTATATGTGAATAAATTTTAATTAAAATAATATTTAAATATAATGCATATCACAACCTCTGTTCAATTTGTCAGTGCTTGCACCATCTTCCGTGCAATATTGTAGCTGGAGCCGATTTGGTCGTGGACTGCCAATAGTTGGGAGTGTCCAAAGGGACTATTCAAATGACAAGGTCAAATTCCAACCTCATAGTTAGTCCCATCCTTCAACTTGATTTCAGTAGCGACCACAAAAATAAATATGTGCATATAGTTGGGTATGTTTACAAGGAGCCCAATTGGTTGTGAAATGTAATAGCACCGTCTAAAAGACAATGATGAACTCTGACCTCATAGCTAGCCCGACCATTGACTTCCTTCTGGCAGGGCCCACAAAAGAAACATACATGTATAATTGGCCTCTTTATAATTTATTATTTTGTTTTTACATATAACATATTATTTGATAACCCCCGATCAGGGTGCGTGCCCGAGGCAGGCGAGGACATCGGTCAGACATGGTAGTTATGTTTTTTAAGGGAAGGGTACCACCCACCACCCCCCACACGCTCATGGTGATGGGTGTGGTGGCCTCCCCCATGCTACCTGACAGAAGAGATGGGAGAAGTGGCAGGTAGGGCCAGGGTGGAGAAGGAGATGAGGTAGTTAAGGTAGGATGGGTGATGCGACAGAGCAAGGTGGAATGGGATTCTGAAAGAAATCGGGACAGAGAGAGTAGTATAGTCGATATTATGGGAGGAGGGAGGAGCAAGGGTGAAAGACTGTGGAGCTACTAGCAACGACCTCTGTGAACCATTTCGGGTATGTATCTTGGCCTTACAAGCCCATTACTATGGTTACTATGTTAATTCATGGTTGGGGGTGCAGGAGATGATAGGGGAGGGAAATTGGGGGGATGGTCGGGGAGACCAGCGTAAGTTGGGGGGGATGGTGATCACGTTTGGGCTGGAGGTGAGAGCCGTGAGAGAAAACCAGGGCTGGGACCTTGAGAACCCTCTTGTGAGTGAACGAGATAGATGGTATACCAAAGAGGGTGGGGAGACTGCATCTAAGCATGCATGATGGCCACAGGAGGAGCAGAGAAGTGAGGCAACTCTTCTCGATAGAGGTGTGAAGTAGCAGCATTGGGTAGAGGGGCGAGGGAAGGAAATGTGAGTGGGAGTGATGGTAACCTGGCTCAATGGGTTGGCAGTGAGATGCGTAAGCATAAATTGGGTTTGCCACCGTGACATCACCCCTATAAGTAGGCGAGAGCACTGGCATAATCAAGGGGATGATGAGGCTATCGCAAGGAAGGTGAGAAAGAAAACTGAGTGGTAGAAGAGTAGCGTAGATACACCAAGAAAAGGAAAGGAACTGCATCTTGGGGCAAATGGGTACCTAGGAAGAGGCAATCGTGATGGGAAGCGTGAGGGGAGGGGAACCTACATCAATCCGGAGAGGCATGAGACCACATCCCGAGAGCTAATGCATCTTGTGTGTGAACAGGCATGGAAAAGAGAAGAGATGGTCTGACCTGCACATGGAAGAGGAAGTAGAAGAATGGGGAGGGAGTCAACTCGAGCCGCAGACCTGAGCACTTTGGAACCTAGGCATGGGAGGAAGCATGTAGAATGACTCATCAACGAAGCAGTGGCAACTTACAGGGAAGGAACAGATGCAAGCATCTGTACGGTTTTGGACGAATGGGAGGAGAAGATAAAACAAGAGAATGAGTTCGAAGAGGAAATGGAGAATTAGCGGGCTATAATACTAGATCCTGGGAATACCAGGGGAAGACTGACCCAGTTTAAATAGACGCTCTATCCATACTGGCTCATGAAGAGTCTCATGGGGAAGGCAATGGAGAAAATGTCAGTGGGGATGGCTATGACCCTCCAGGACATGCCCAGTTACAAAAAAGACTTGCTGGATAATCCAATTTCAATTGTGTATGCACGACATTTGCCTTGATCGAATACAAGGGCACATCCCTTGCATTATTGAGCTTGCTGACATGCCTGGCGACTCAGCTAAAGACCCATCTCCGGTGGAGTCTGCCTCAGAAGAACATCAAGATTAGTCAGTTTCTTGGATGTTTTTTTGTTTCTTGCAAGTAGCATTTACTTTTACTGATGTATGCTTATGTTAGATAGACACATAGACTCTTATCATGATACTGATACGATAGACTCTTATCATGATACTGATACGTATATAGCTTGGTTAGATCGACTAATACTATATTATTTTTGGATGCCTTATAATGAAGATAGGTGGCCAATAGACTTGGTTTCCCAGTGGGAAAGTTGAGGCCACCTATCTCACATATGTGGTGTAAACGTGTTTTATAAATAGAAAAAGAAGGTCCTGCCAAGCTTAACAAAAAAACATATTATTTGATAAAATTAATTTAAAATATTTTATTTTTTAACAATAAAAAAATAATTTGAATAATAATCTTATAAGATAAAATGTTTTAAAAGTGGGAACCTATTATCCCTCTTTAAAAGAAAAAAAAAATGTGAATAGGCTATTTTTTATTTCCTTTTTCAAATACTAATGATGACAAATAATTCAACAATAAACAATATATATTATTATGAAAATATTTTATGCTTATTTATATTTATAAAAATCTTACATTTACTTTCACATTTTTTTCTTCTAAAAATGTCATAGAGTGAATGCATAATAACAACTATTTTCATTGGATATTTAAGATTTAATTTATAACATATCAACTAATGATAAGCATGATCATAGAGCTCATTTAAGTCATTTATAAGAAATAATAATAATAATAACAACAATGAACCTAGATTCTAGGAAACAAAAGGCAAAAAATTATATTTTCAATTTATACTGAATAAAAAAAACTAAATTACCAACATAATACTTTAATCTTACCTAATATCAACATTACTGTATATGTCAATAATTTTTATTAATATAATATTAAATAAAACATATTTCGTAACCTTCGTTGAATTTTTCTGACCTCGCACCAACTCGCATGAGGTATTGAAGTTGGAGCTGATTTGGTCGGGGAGTGTCAGTAGTCGGGAGTGTCTATAGAGACCATTAAAATGAAAATGCTGACCTCTGACTTGCTTTCAGTAGGAGTCACAAAAGAAATATGTGCATATAGTTATGTGTGTTTACAACGGCCACCTCCGATCTCATAGTCAATCAGACCTCTAACTTGCTTCTACTAAGGCCCACAAAACAAACATATGTGTCTATGATTTTTTTTTTTTAAATCACATAACATATTATTTAATAATTGTAATTTAAAATACTTTATTTTTTTATCATAAAAAAATAAATTCAAAAAATTAAATTTTGTAAAGACATTTATTAAAGAAAATTTTACAGAAAGATAATTATTATTTTTATCTAAAAGTTTAAGATAACAAATCCAAAAACTACATACAAACTAAAACAAAATTAGCATTAAAATGCTTAAAAGATATGAACCTGTTATCCCTCATCTAAAGAAAAGAATAATGTGAATATGGTTCATAAATTACGAAAGTCAAAAACAACTAACTTAAACGTCAGTTGCAACTTCAAGATCGCTCAAAGCTCATCCTTTGCCAAGATGGGTTGGAGATTGACCTTTTCCTTATGATTCTTCTCCATAGACACAGTAACTGCCCAACCATGAAGTCAGTCCTGACCTCAACTACGAGTTTCTTCTGAGTCCAAAGAAACCCAAAAAATTCAAATGGAGATAGATGCCCTTATTCTAAATATGATTTTTTTTTAAATGTACTCTCACAACTGTGGGTCAATCATGTTCCTCTATGCATAAAATTTAGGAAGAACGTACATTAGAAAATCTCACCATTGGAAACTTAGAATACTGGTAATATTGGTCTCAAAAGTTCTCCAATATCGTTGAAAGTTGAATTTTGTCGTCAATTATTTTATGCTTTGTTTTTCTAGTTGACAACTATTTGAGACTGTAAACTCCCATCGGTTAAACTATAACTTTTATTCCAATAAATTTAGTGTTATGAAAAATAAATTAATAGAAGCAATGTGCCCGATGACAATGGACTTAAAGTAAAAGGCATGAGAAAACTCGCATACGCGGGATGAAACTCTGAACTACAAATTTAATGGTCTAACAGAGCTTATTTATTTATTTATTTTCATATATTTATTGCTCAAGGGCCTTGTGGAGGTCAACTTCCGACATCACAAATTTTTTTTGCCACCTACATATTTATGTCAATGCCGACTATTTAAAAAAGCACGATAATGAGTCTATGTCGAGACCTTGATCATGAGTCTACTAAAACAGAAACATGCATCAACTTCCAACATCGCAAATTTTAGAAACTTAATAATTAACTCATGGTTGTTTCTATTTGTCGCGCCTGACTGAGGTTAGAGTTATTTTCTTCCCGATCTATATGTTTATGTCAATATAACTCCGACCCCTAGGCTATCTAAAACAAAAAGATATCTAGTTGGAGTCGCTACCTTGCTCACGAGCCTTCTGAAAATGCAAAGATCCCTATACTCCCTACTTCACAACTTTCAGTGTAAATTCCTGGAAATCTTCACCGTAACTGCTACAGAAAATCATGGAATCGGGGTTGTCAATTAATTTAAAACCAAAACATGTGGAATTGGGGTCGACACCTTGCTCATGGGACTTCCACAAATGCAAAGATGGGCTAACCTCCGACCTAATTGTGGTCATTCACTACTGGTTTATTCCTACAACATTGCATCCAAACCATCGAAACGCGAGCCGGCAATATATTTCACACTTTTGGCCTATTAAACTAGAGTTTTCTCGCAAAGAGAGCTCAAAAATTTACCAGGTTTTTGTTGGTAGAATCCAACAATCCTCTTACCCGAACAATTATTATGCTCTAAATTCTAAAGTCTCACTTGCAAATTCTATGAAACAGTGAACCATTAGAACTCCAAATTATGCACCACGACGATTAAACCAGAAAATAATGTTCATACATTTACCTGTCAAATCATCATTGAGGAGTTTGGAAAACCTGTGTCCTACCACATAACCAAACACCTTCAGTGTTCTGCACAAAAAGTACTGCTCGCATCCACCAAAGTAAAAAAAATAAAAATAAATAAATAAATTACTTGGTAACAATGAAAACCTGGCAACAAGGAGTTATGCTGCACAGAAAAAATAGACACAAAAATAGGAAAGCCATCCTCAATAAGTGCCACAACACCAAGAAAAAAAACCACTTTGAACATCGAAAACAGCTAAATTCACCTATCGATAATCCATTAACCATAATAATAAATTCTCTACCAACTCTCTTAAAACAAATTTACACCACAAGAGCCCAAAGCAGCACAAGTTAAATCCCTATTGTACGAAGGATCACCCTTTCATGTACCTACATTGTACAATCAGATCAACCCTGTCTATTGTGCATGGTAGGATGATGTCGAACCTCGAAATCTGGAGTCAGTTATGCGGCGACATGCTAACGTCACCAAAAAATTCCATCCAAAAGCCTAATGTTAACTACAACAACAAAACAAAAATGCACCAATACAAAAAAACTAATAGCTTGGAACTGATCGTAGATGTCACTGCATAAGCAGTGACATAATAATGTCAATAAGTCATTCAACATCATGAATTTTGAGAATACCAAGAAAAACAATCACACATATATGTAGTGACTTCTATTCATTTATAAATAAAAATTTTATAAATTTTGTTAAAAATATTATACTCATTTTTATTTTTTTAAAATGTAATCATAGTAATTTATAGTTAAACCATTTAACAATCCAATAATGGAATATTAACTTATAAATGATTAAATAGTAACAATTCATCAGCCATGCGTAATTGGCTTATAAATTATTAAATAATCACATTTCATTAGCCATGGCTAATGTTACAAACAATTTCATATAATCAAAATAAAGAATAAATAGTGTCATTGTTTTTTCTCATACTCGTTGATGTTAGATATCAAACATCAACTACTTTACTTGTTAATAAGTAGTTAATGTATGTTTACATATCGAATACATATATTAATTTACTTCAATCCTTTTCATGAAGGTTAATAAGTAGTGAATGTATATTTCTTTAATGCACTGTAAATGAAATCAGAGTTTTCAAATAATGTAAGATTGAGGGATGATGTTTCTTAGGGAGGGTGTGCAAGATTAAGCAATCACATTATAGTCTATTAAGGAATTTTTAGCAATTAATTTCTTATTATACATAACACATTGGTGAAGGTTATTGTTAAGGGTGAATGGAACCACCATGTGTAAGTACGAGGACTTTTTTGGATAATGACTTGCAGGTAAGACAATATGCTATTGTACAACTTCTTTATTATTTGATCACAAAGACACTTGTCATAGTTCACAAAAAAAACAAATTTATTAACATGCCATCATTCACAATACAACAATTTTATTGAAAAGAGAGACATAATGAGATATAATGATTAAGCATGGAAATAGACCGCTGATTAAGGAAGGAATATGATGATAAAGTGTTAGTTGTCATGTTCAACTTTGGTTAACATAATGATTACAGTGACAATAATCCCTCATGTCTCCCATTGGAACAAGAAGCATCTTCAATTGTTTACTTCCTCAAATAATTAATGAAGGCATAAAGAATGTTATACACAGCAAAGCAAGACATAGTGTAGAGCCAACAATGTACAAACATGGTGTGTAGATATTACTATTTATCCAAAGTTTAGAAATGGTATAGTTTTGATATCATGTTGTACTTTTATTTTGTTTTTTCCTTAGTTGGGTGGAAAAATTATGTGTTGAATGGATAGTGATAAGTGGTGTTCTAAGAGTTTGAACAAGTTGTGTTGAAGTTTTTATAGAAGATTTTGCTAACTGCTAGATAATTGTAATTTTATATGTTTATAAATAAATTTAAAAAATTAATAAAAATGAGTAAGCTTCTGCTCTTTTCACATAATAAAAGTAATATTTTTAAAAAGTTAAATTAATCATAAAGTTACAAAGAGGATTACAATTAAATAATAAAAGTATAATTGTTTAAAATCTAATAAATTAATCATAAAGAGGATTACAATTAATGTCACTAATCAAAAGTTTTTAATAATTTAAAAATATAAATCCTAATCTTCAATACTTCAAATAAAAATATATATGAGAGAAAAAGATGCATGTAATTAAATGTTGGTGTAATATCACGTTTAATGTTTATTATTTTACTTTATTTAAACCATGAAAATAATTAACTAATTCATACTTTTAAAGTTATAATTTTTATTATTCATACCTGAAGAAGCTACTTTTACACTTTTCTGTTTTCAATTGGTTCTCTATATGTAATGTAATATTATTTGTTTAATAATTTTATATATGTGTTATTTTTATTATTTTAATAATAATTTCGTTAATAAATAATTAATAATATTAGAAAATAGTTAATAGAATAAATTAAAAAATAAATAAATATCAGTATAAATTATATAAAAATATTTAGACATTAATCTTTGGTACTTATTTAGTGCGATTCTTTTATCCATTAATTATATATTAATTATTATTATACTGTATTTAAAAGAAATGTTTCAATAAATTTATATTAAACACAGCACTTTTAAATTATAAAATAATAAATAATATAAAATGAAAGTTTCATCTATAATCCTATTCATGTCATTTACAGAAAACATTATTTATTTCATTTACTCTATAAAGTTTTTGCATGTAGTTTACTTACAAAGTATATAAACATTTTATGTAAAATATTATAAGGTTTTGTATTTGATTTCTTGATAACTTTGTGCTCATGTTAAAGACTACATAGTTATAGTAATATTAGATTGGAATCGATTTGATGTCACATAAATATTAGATTACCCCAATTATTAATTCCACTAATAAACAAATCCATTTTATAAATTCTATAATTGTTTTGTCCTAATAAAACCATATGAAATATGTTTATAATTATTAATTTAAATGTACTCTCAACACATTTTTTTGTTTTTCCCTTGTTATGCTCTGAATTGGAATTTTCTTTATTATTATTAGCCTACATGTAAGGTTGACATCATAAATTTGACAAGGAAATGGGAGGGTGGAAAATTATCCATAGAGTAACAAATTTCATTTGTGAGATTGTCCTTTCCTACACACATTTTCTTGATTTCACTACCCTACATCTATTGCCCTGATTCCTTTGCATTTGTGATACAGTGGATAGTGAGCATCACTTCATCACTATTTTTAGTTTGATATTTTTGTCAGGTCGGGATGTAGCTCACAAAAATTGATTCATTTCATTAAGATGAATGTAGGTAAATACAATCCAGATGGTAACCCTTGGGATTCACATTCCATGGTCTCTTCATATTCATATTTCTATTTACATATTTACGAAATTTTTCCCAATCTCGAAGGATTAGGTGTCCAAATTTCCACCCTTAATTTGAAGGCGTGTTTGTAAGTTCAAGAATCATTTTGAATCTTTCAAACTTTTCTCTTTCAATCACTTTGGTGAAGATGTTTTCAATTTTCTCATTTATTGAACAATGACGTAGGTGAATAGCCTTGGCCTCAAGATGATGTTGAATCAATTGATACTTCATATTGATATGTTTGCTTCGATCATGGAATTTTGGATTCTTCTCCAATCTAATTACAAAAGTGTTTCCAATTGGAAAAGGGATAGAATGCACTTGTTTCTCTTGCAAAACTTAAAGAATTTTCTTGAGCCACACAATATCTTTTGTTGGTTCTGAAGTTGCCACATATTTTGTCTCTATTGTGAAATATGTTGGAACTAACTATTTATGTGACCTCCATGAGACAACTCTTGATCCAAGACCCATAACATAACCTGAAGTAGATACTCCATTTTCCATATCTCCATCAAATTCTGAATTAGAATATCCAATCAAGTTGAAGTCATTTATTTGTGTCTCTCTCTTTCTATAAAATTCTCCAAAAGAGTGTCAAAATTAATGTTCTTAAGTTGGGCACTAGCTTGTAAGGATTCAATATAGTGAGAATATGTGGGATATAGAGCCTTGACAAAAGTTGCGAGAGGAATTTTCATTTTAACTACAATGGCTTCTACATCATGTATGATAGCTCTAATTTCTAAGTCTGGGGCTAGAGGATCATCATCGTTCAACTCCAAGTTGAAGAGCTTGATCATCAATTGGACTACCTCAAGCTCTGAGTGTGAGTCATATAAAATTTTCAACTTCTTTAATGCATCCAAAGAATTGGTATTTGGAATTATATGATGGCTCACCTCTTTTTATATAGAAGCAACAATCATGGCATAGGCCTTGCTATTATTTTTCTCCCATATGGCAAGCTCTTTATCTAATGTGGGCTTTGTGGATGGATTGTCACCTTCTCCTTCTTAGAAAACTTTCCATATGTCATTAAACATAAGCGTGTGCTTGATCTTTCTTGACCATTCATGGTAGTTTTCCTTACAAGTGAGTACCACTTTGACAATGGAGCTAAGAAAATGCATCTTCAACAATGTTTTAAGTTCCAAGCCTATATTTGAATCAGGATCAAATTCACTCAATTTATTTTCATGATGAATGCAATATTGTCTTATATTGTTCTTTGACAAGTTCGAGAAAGTATCTTAGCACACAACCAATAATGGGACACAATGTCTCCTAGACCTCATATAGAAGTAAAAAGAAACCATATCATCAAGGACCATAAAAGTTTAGGTGTGACAAAGGTCCATGGAAATATAAATTATTCCCACAAAGATGTTTATGAAATTTTTAGTGGGTTGGAGTAGAATCAACGAACCTAATATTGAGTAAAGGGTAGGTCTAAGCATATGACACTGGGGGTTACTAAGTTGAGTATAATTTATTGTGCTCTGATACCTAGTTAGGCCAAGATGGTAACTCCCAAAAATTGATTCATTTCATTAAGGTGAATGTAGCTAAATACAATTAGGACGGTGACCCATGGTATTCACATTCCAGGGTCTCTTCATATTCCTATTTCTATTTGCATATTTACAAAAGTTTTCCAAATCTCGAAGGATTAGGTGTCCAAAAATTTAAATCAATATTTTCTCAAAAGCCTATATTCTATGCACTGCTTCCATCAATTGGTAGATTTTGCAATGCAATGAAAAGGTAATTTTGGCTGAAAACCACTATTATCATAAGCGAGAGTGTAAGTGTAGTTAGAGTGAGAAAGAGAAAGCATGTTTAAGAGAATATCCATAACCGAGAGATTATTTGCATGAAGACCTTATAACCTTCACTAGGTACTATATAAATTTGTAAAGGCTTACTTTCTCTCTTCTTCTTCTTCATACTATACTAACGATAAATAAAATAAACCATTACCAAAATTATTTCGGTATATTTTGTTACAATAATTAATTACTAAAATTTATATATAAAAATTGAAATTCTAATTCTCTATTATTAACAAAATTTAGTTTACCTAATTAATTATCTTAACATATATGTACCACTTATTTCTTGGAAGTGGTTCATATTAGTTAAACGCAATAAGATCTAAGGTTAAATATGCTCACAATTTGAATTATGGGCTTTCATTTTTTATTCCTCTAACAATGACTATATATCCCTTTACTTATTTTACTGTTGCAAGTTAAGATATAACATCTATACTGAGATATAAAAGTAAACACAGTGATATTTTTCTAGAGCTTAACACGTGCATTTGCTAAGAATTTTTTGGTCACAATTTACTCTTCTCATCTTTGTTTTTGCTATAGAATTTTAGTATGATTATTAAACTCGTGGATTTTTTTGGGGTAAAATTCCTATAGTAGTAGCTAGAAATTATATCTAAAATAGTGTTTTGAATGGAAACCCTACTAAATCATAAAGCTTATCAAGAAGATGCAGGGCCTTTTTTAGATATGCATAAAACAAATTGGACTAAAGGTTCTTCTAAGACACGGTTTGATTGGTCACTGAAACAACTCTCTCATCGATGAGGGTAAGCATGTGGGTCCTCATATATGGATGTTTTCTAGAAAATTTTCTATTTGAAAAAAACTAAATTTGTCGTACTCATTTTTTATGGGATATATTATAGTAAAATATATTTTTTTTAATTATATTTTTTTAAACTTTAAATTTTTGTATGTTTATATGTGGGTGTATATATCCTTGGAAAAGTACCTATATATGGTTATGTTAATATATGAATTCCAATATGTTGTGTTCTTTTTGTGTTTGATACTTAGATTTGGTTATTAGATTCATTTGTGCTCAATTAACTAGAGATTGTATTTAAAATAAAGTTTAGAATGGAAATTTTACTAAATCCTTATGTTAATGGAGGTTATGGTTGTTTATAGATAAATGCATTAAAATGAGGTGATGGTATATTTTATGATAAAATTTTATATTATTTGTTGGTTTCTATATTTCTATTGTCATAATAATTTAGAAAATAATATTTTGACTATACCAATATATTTATATAGTGTTTTCTTAAATCTATCTTCTCCTTTTATAAGGCTCAAAAAAATTTTTGAGATGTAATAGTCTCTTTTATGAAAATTATGTTTAACTAAACACCTCTATATATTTAAGAAATCATGTTTTGAATTATTGGTTTTGCAATAACATTATGTATCTTAACTTTACTCATAGACTAGAATTATTATAAACAAAAATATGCATGCATGCATATGTATAAAAAGTATTTTGTTCATCATCTCCTATTAGAATAATTGTAAATGTCAAAAAAAACAAGTTGAATCTTGGTTTCGTCCATGTTAATTATAGTCTTTGATGGAAATTGATGGGTAGTGATGGCTTTAGTAGTTTTATTTGGGTAGTTACAAGTGAAACTTTATTGCATTCCTATAGTCTCTATGAATAACGTATCAACCTCCATAATATTTCTTAGAGGTCTAGGACATCATAAATTACTCTTTCTAATGGCACTAAAAAAAGCTTGCAATCTATATGGCCAGAAATTATTTTGAAATAGTTGTAACCACTACATTTATAGAGAAAATCCTAGTGAGAGGGAACTAATATGTTTTAACAAAGTAACATAGTGATAGCCTTTTATTAAGGAACATGCCACAATAGGATTGTATACGATCATCCATGAGAACATGGGTCAATTGGTTCAATTATCATTTGGTTGAAAATATGTTAATTCATGACAAAATAATGGGGATAGCTATGCATGAAACAAATATATTTTATCTCATTTAAAAATAAACTTTCTTGATGTATCAACACTTTAACTACTCAATGTCTCTTCATTATTCTTCCTTCAAGGCATTGTAGTTGTTCTGTATGCCTTCATTCTTTTTTTCCTATGTACAAATCGTGAATTATCCACCTTATCGTGAATTATTCCTCTTATCATGAAATATTTTAAAGGAAATCCTCTACCCAATGAGCCAAAGCCATTAAAACATATCAATTTCTTACTAATTCATGTTGACTACTCCAATTAGTTTGATACATAATCATGTTATCAACATTTTGAGATTAATGCTAAGGTGAACATAAATGAATTGGAAGCTAGAAAAATATTATTATCTTGAAGTGATGAGTCACAATTTTCTACTACATAACCCCAAGGTCAAATTTTATATTTTATGGAAAATTACTTCACAATACTAATGTTCTCCTTTGTTCCCAGGTTAGCCTTAGATTATTTTTCTAAAAACTCTTGATCCTAATACAACTACTCCACCATTAAGTTACTTACCATAGAAAATAGTTTTGAGTTTATTCATCCAGCTATTCATCTATTACTTCTAAGTGTATTCCACAAAGGTAATAAACCAAGTGATGTGAAACAATAGAAAAGAATTAGGAGGAATTAAATTGAGTATTTTTTCTCCAAATGTGGGGCACATATCCTCTCAATTATTTTATTTTATTTTAATAATATTGTGGAAAGAAAATGTCTCCCCTTGGGACGATTGAGTGGTTGGTACAATGGGATGTTATCCCCTCCACCCAGTTTCAAATTCCATATGGGGAAATCTTTGGCCCATTGTGATAAGGCTAGAGGAATAGGCTCCCTGATCCTCATGGAGTCTTAGCTCTAGCTAAGTCATAAATTCTTGGTATATGTGGCTTATGGGTTGTTGGATATACTCTTGGTGTTATAGTGGTAATTACTAGGTTTGATCTTCAGCCTCGCCTGGATTACTCCAACAGGTTATCAGTTCACCATGGTAAGGTGTCTCTCCTATAAAGTAATTATTTCACCATATTCATAGGGTTTAATATTTGGAATGATAAAAATAATTATTTTTGGTTCTCATGGAAGCTAGTATTTGGTCACAAGGATAGCTGCAAAGTCTTCCCTAAATTTATTTGGTTGATCATTCATATTTTCTAAAATGGAGAGATGCATCCATGGAAGATAGACATATAATTATCAAAAAATCATTAAATGATTATTATTATGGCTCAATTTGTAGATTTTTATTGTAGATTCAAACTACAGATTGTGATATGCTAAAACAATTTACTTGAATCTACTCTACTTATCAGCGGAAACAAAAAATTGATCGATGAAATCATGAAGCAGAAAAAGGAAGAATTTCAATCACACATAACGCAATAATTTTTTGGGGAAAGCCTCACCTAAAATCCCCTGCTATCTGTATATTGCTTTAACCAGAATATCTTATAAGAAAATACAATGCCTGTTCAATCTGAACAATCTCTACACAAGTACAATCTATCTCACTTACTGCTTCACAAACTAGCTCAAGCCAATACTTAACCAAATATGCTACCTTCCAAGCCCCTACTTCCTTGCATTGTTCCCTTGGGAATTAGCCCATAGTTAGTTGGAAAATTCCTCACTAATAACTACACAATCTATCCATAAGCCTTCCTCTGATTGCATGCACCATTAGTTTAATTTAGATGATTTTACAACTGATAGTACATTGTCCTTGAACTCTAATCTCAATTGGGTCTTCCTATGAACTAACATGCATGAATTATTTTTGAGTGAATTATCAGTTATCTTATTGATCACAGCATGTGAATTAAATCCAATTTAATTCACTTGACCACTCACTAGTTCCTCAAACAGTTAGAACTAGTTTAACCGAATTTAACTCAGTTAAACTGAATTAAATAATTACATCTCAACAAGAACTCAAACTGGGCCCCTAAAATTTAGGGATAACTCTACATGACTCTATATAGACTCCCAACTCGAATTTACTGAACCAACTAAGTCAACTTAACTTAGTTAACTATTATAAGTTTCTATCAAAATTAGAATTGCAATTTAATTCCTAATTGAATTCAAGGACAAATTAAATTAGGATTTTCTTTCTTGATGTTATTTTTAACATTTCTTATTTCTATTTTCAACTCTCCCTCTCAAATAGAAAGGAATTCAACTCAATCCAAATATTGTACCTTTGGAATGTTTTGTATGCAACACTTGTCACTGTTGTTGTTTCTACTGCAACACCTACAACCAAAAAGCATCCAAAATAAACTAAATAAACTGAATCAATTATGTTTTCAACTGTCTACTGGGAAAAATTGTGTTGTTGTTGACTCTTCTGCTAAGCCTTTTACTATGTTTTCAACACTGCTCTCCACTCCTTAGTATATGACTGACACTCATTCTCCTACTACTGAATATTGTGGACCCCATAGCAAGGTGATGATCCATGAGACAAACGCACCTCAATGGACCCTGCCCAAATTTCGGAAACTCTTGGACTAAGGTTTATATCGCCCCACCTCACACCTAGAGGTATGGCTCCATGTTCTCCTTCTTCCCACTTGACTCGAAATTTCCTCCTACTGGAGGTCTCTGCTTGAGTGGATGTCTCCACTCGATCTCCTCTCTTCTTCTACAATTGTGGTTCTCCACAACTTGTTGAGGCTGCTTTTGAGGGTTGCATTTTGAGAGATAATTCATGCTCCCTCTCAACCACCAAGTCTCTAACCTTTTCCTTACTCCTCAGGGCTTTGCACGCATCTTGTACCTCAAGTGCATATAGGTTCTTTACTCGCACACCGATCATTTTCACTTGTCCCATGGAAATGTGTCCAAGGAAAACCTTTCGTTTGTTAAAAATCACATCATAGCCACAGTCTTCCAACACTGTAATGGAAACAAAATTCTTCTTTACTCTTAGAACATACATCACATTTGTGAGCCTGAGAGGGGAGCTAGACTCCCTATGAAAAGTAACAGTACTGATGTTGGTCATGCTATACCTCCCATCATCTCCAAACTTTGTGTTTTGCTTGATATATTTCTCCTCCAAGTCACTGAAAAGATCTCTCTTCCCCGTCATATGGAACAAGCCACCACTGTCGAGATACCACATGCTTCCCATTACAGTGCTTGTCATGCATGCAATGAGAGTGAAAGCAAGTTCGGATTGTGAAGCTAGATCTTCACCTATTGTTGCTACAGTAGGCTCCTTCTTGCTTGCTTTCTTCTGTGGGCATTTCGCGGCATAGTGCCAAAATCATGGCAGTGAAAACACTTGATGTTCGACAAGTCCTTCTTCTTTCCACCCTCCTCACCTTGGGACTTATTTCCCTTGGCTTTATTTTCTTTGCTGACTAATGTAAATTCATCTTTCACTTCTTTAGATGAGGTTCCATCTTTGGTGTTCCATCGAATCTGTTCTTGTACTAAGTCAGACCACAACCGCTCCCACTCTGGTAGTTTCTCCCTTGCATTAACTAAGTCCTGGTAGTTGAGGCATCTCTTGGGAAGTCCTAGAAGTGTTAGGCTCACTAGATCGTCTTCTACAATAGTATGATCGACACTTCCAATATCATCTCGACATTGGGTGAACTTGGTCAAGTACTTCAGAATTGAATCGCCCTTCTCCATCTTGATATTTCTGAGTTTGTCCTTTAGTGCCAACTTCATGCGGTCACTATCATTTTGAAACATGTATGTTAATGCCTTCCACATTGCAAATGGATTTTCCTTACCATGGAGATTCGAGACAATATGATCTCAAACTCCTTTTAGGATAATCCTTCTCACCCTTCCCACACACTTTCTCCATTCTATCATATCTTTAGCATCAGATTTTGGAGGCTTCAGGATATCATGATCTATGAATTCCTTTAGCCTGTTGTCTACCAACACTGCCTCCATCTTGTCCTTCCAAGATATGTAATTCAAGCTACCCTCAAGGGCATAATCAAGTCTCAATCTATAGAATGACATCCTGCTGGCTCTGAAGTATGAAACTGCAAATTTGATTTCACCTGCACAACAAACTCATATTCTCCTCTTCTATAGTGATTTCAGCTCCAATACCATGTATATTTTTATTGTACATTCAAACTACAAATTGTGATATGTTAAAACAATTGACTTGCATCTACTCTATTCATCACCGAAAACAAAAAATTGATCGATGAAATCACGAAGCAGAAAAAGGAAGAATTTCAATCACACATAACACAATAATTTTGTAGGGAAAGCCTCAGCTAAAACCCCCTGCTATCTCTTTATTGCATTAACCAGAAGATCTGAGAAGAACATACAATGATTTTTCAATCGGAACAATCTTTGCACAAGTACAATCTATCTCACTTACTGCTTCACGAAACAGCTCAAGCCAATGCTTAGCCAAATCTATTTCCTGCCAAGACCCTACTTCCTTACACCGTTCCCTTGGGAATTAGCCCATATTTAATTGGGAAATTCCTCACTAATAATTATGCAATCCATCCAATGTAGGCCTTCCTCTGGTTGCATGTACCATCAGTTTAATTTAGATGATTTTACAAATGATAGTAAATTGTCCCTGAACTCTAATCTCAACTAGGTCTTCCCTTGAACTAACATGCATGAGCAATTTTTGAGTGAATTATCAGTTATCTGATTGATCACTACATGTGAATTAAATATGATTCAATTCACTTAACCATTCACTAGTTCCGTCAACAGTTATAACTAGTTTAACTGAATTTAACTCAATTAAACTAAATTAAATAATTACAACTCAATAAGAACTCAACTTGGGCCCCTAAAATTCAGGGATCACTCTACATGACTCCAGATAGACTACCAACTCGAATTTATTGAGCAAACTAAGTCAACTAACTTAGTTAACTGTTACAAGTTGCTATGAGAATTAGAATTAAATTTAATTCCTAATTTAACTCAAGGACGAATTAAATTAGGATTTTTTTCCCTTATGCCATTTTTAACATTTCTTGTTGTTATTTTCAACACAATTTTGACTAAGTGCTAGTGTAGAGTAGATTTCACTAGAAGGTGAATATGAAAAACATGAAGCCACAAATCACTATTCCTACAATTGTTTTACATTTAAAGTATGTGGGAGACAAGGAAACATCTTATTCAACATCTATGCCCAGTACCTCAAATCCTTTATGAACATACTTAAAGGTGCAAACAATTTTGTATGAGTGACTTATAGATGGTTGATTCTCTGATATATTTGAAAATATTATGCAACCTCTCCATTTTCATATGTGTGTGTGTGTGAAAATATGCATACATGCATACATGTGTTTGTATAGATATACATGCGTGCATACATACATACATGTGTGTGTAGTTGTAGTTATGATTGTAGTAACTTTAAATTCATAATGAGAAGGGATGAGATCTTTGAGTTATCTTCTCTGTCATGCGTCATGCACATGGGTAACATTGTAATCAATATTTAGCCAATATAATGGAGGAATATTTTTCTCATGAGTTTTGTATTCATGTTGTATCTCAATGATTTATATTTTGTTATACTTAACATCTTTCTGGTCCCTAGTGATCAGTGTATTTTCCACCCAAAACGTTGGATGAACTTACTCCTTTATGTATGGTGTGTTTGGTTTCCTGTGAGTCCTAAAAACACCTTCCTTGCAGTTGGTTACTTCTTACAAGGAGAATACAAATAAAATGGTGATGTTAGTGAGAAAATATTGACTAAAAAAGTATTAAATGGAATGGAAACATTGCATGAACAAAACTATACTAAATAACAGAATACAAGCTTGTGAAGTAAAACAAATCAACAGAGTAGGAAAATGATCCTCTTTAATAATTGCTAGTGGTGAAAGAGCTACAAATAAAGTATCAAAGACACTTAAGAGAGTGGTTTGAGTAATGGTGCTCAATAGCTCTCAACAAGGATTTCCCCTTCTCAATCAGTTTTGCAAGGAGTCTCTCTCAAAGAGGCATAGAAAAAATTATGTAATGGTGGAATTCTTGTAACAATGGTATGCTAGATTTTTGTGGAGCAATTTTGGCAGCATAGCAATGCACAACTTATTCTTGTTTTTGGCTCTCCATGAGCTTGTATTTATAGAATTTTTGAACACTCCTTCCCTCCTTTGGCTCATCAATGAAGTTTCTTGCCTCATAAAGGAGATGAGAGCTACCATCCTCTTTCCATTAAGGCTTCTTCTTCAATGTCTTATGTTGCATGCATATAAATGTACCATTTTCTCATGATAAAATTTGCCCCATGATGTGTCTGGTTAGGAGCAAGCTTATAGCTAAAATACATCATGTTTTTTTGTTTGGACGATGAATCTTACTTCTTGAGAGAGATAAACTTGTTGTAGAGATGATTAGGGAAAGATCCTTGACTAAGAATTAAAAGAAAACCATGCTCTGAATAAATAATGATACAAAAGTGTTTATACGAGTCGAGCATGTCACATGCTTGTTATGATGATTATGACTAAAGTATTACAAGCATACATGAAAAATCCTATCAAGTCAATGTTAAAGTGGTTGATGTGTTGTTGGCTGAAGAAGATAATTGATTTCATCCTTGAGGGTGTCTCTGATAAATAGGTTGAATTGGGGGCTCCCATGCATCAAATAAAAAGCATTGTTGAAAGGGGTGCGATTGGGTGCATGGGTCTTCAACTAAAAAGTATGATACTACACTGACATGAAAACTGATGCAAGCGTCAAATGTCAGGGAGACTAGTGGCAGCAATGAGAAATAATGGTTCCCATTGTGCCACCTGATATTTTCTCCAAAAATGAGGGAACAACCAAGGTACTATTTCGATTATGGAAGATGAGTGTTGATGTCGAAAGAAAAGAAGAATCAACCGCCCGAAAGATGATTCTAGGAAATCCATATGAAAGTAAGGAAGATGTTGCAATAAGATTGGTTAAAAGGAATGATAGCAAGAGATGATTGTAAACAAGGGATATGGAAAACTGCCCAAGGTTGGAGCTTTAACATAAGTGGCAATAGTCAAAATAATAATGTTGAGGTGTATGCCCCTACAGTCGATAGGACATCTAGGGGAGGTATATATATGTCTTGATTGTCATGGTAGGTGTATGAATAGATTGTGTGGATATGAGGTTGGTAAAAAGAAAGCTCCAACAAAGGGAAACTAAGGAATGTCACTAGGTAACTGACACAAAAATATGGGGGAGAATCCTTTTCCTGAAAAAAATATTTGAACACGTTCCAAAAGAATTTAAAAGTGGTTTTAGTTGTACAAAGATAGAGATAGTTTCCCCTAGAAAATGGAGGCCTACATAATGATGTGGGTGAGTTTTTTGTAGATGGTGGGGGGCCCATTGGTTGGTCTCATTGTGAGGTGAATGAAACGGATATGATAATGCATATGTTCTATTTAAATATGGAGGAATGGTAGGCCAAGTGCTAAATGTGGTGGTGCATTCATCATGATTTGAAAAGAATGGTGGCCCGAGAGTAGGTTGGTAAGAAACAAACAAAGAAGAGATAAATGATTTTGATCTTCAAGGCATGTGAGTAAACTAATTCCCATGCCTGGGAAACTGAATATGGATACCAATAGTGTCAAGGGAACTATAAACTATGGTAATCCATGTGGTTAAATCTCTATCAACCAATGTGAGTGTTACCATGTGTGAGTGGAAGGTGATGGAAAACGTGGTCAAGATGGTGGACCTTATGTTTAATTTAAGATAGGTGATGTCAGGATATGCATAGTTTATGAGGAAATGTATTATGATGAGTGAAGAATGATACCTTAACTATTGATTGATACTAGGGAACTGATTTCACTATGAAGTTGTTGATAAATTACAACTTCTAAATCCAATACCCCAAGTGAAAACATATTTATATAACAATATGCAAACTGAAATTTACTGAAAGAGATGTATTGAAAAACATAAAAAGGTGAACTTGATAGGTACTTTGAAATGTGAAATAGGCTTGAAAATGAAATTTTTTTATGAACTAAATGGAGGATACCATGAGGTAGATAAAGGTGTCTTGATCTAAATTCCCTTGACAATTTTGTGAGAGGATCTTGTGGGCTCCCGTATGGGTCTCTGGAAGAATGGCATACATGGAAAATATAAGGGTCGTGGGGCCACATTGCAAACTCATTTCTACTTGTTGACATGGAACTTGGTGTGGATCCCAACGTTCATTTTGTGTCATTGTGGTCAGCTAGGATACTCGATCTTCGAGTGAGGAAAGCGACGATAGTCATTGCACAACTCCCTCCGTCAATTCAGTAGTCGTAGGTTAGGCAAGTCGTATAGGTTGGATGTATAGATTTTGTTAATAAGAAATCAAAATACCCTCGCGGCCAACTACGTGACAGTCGCACAAGTAAGGGGGACTCATTTGCAATGGACTCACAACCTAAGAAAAATAGTCGTGCATACAACGCGACTATGAAAGAAATAGGTGTTAGACCCCCTATGCGAGGCATCCCTGGTTAAGGTGAAATAGTCATGAAAGAGTTGTGACTATATGAAAAATATAGATGAGGCATCCTTGTGCCTGTTAATGGAATAGGTGTGATACACACGTGGTTGTTTAAGACACATCTGCACAAGTTACGAAAGGTGAAAAAATTGGTATTTTTTCTAGACCCTCTAATTTGTTCTTTTTGTATTGACCATGTGAGGGCCTATCCTAGAGGATGGTGCTATGGTGAGAGAGGGATTGGTTTGATCTCCGTGTGGTAATGGCTATTGATGCCCAGGGAGAGCCTTTGTTGATTATATGGGGATTATAGAAGTTACTACAAAACCCTCTCTTGAGATCACAGGATGACTTCCTATGATTTGTAATCAACTAATGGCATCCTGTGATGCAATTTTTGGCATTCACTAGTGAGGTGGATGTATATTTTGTGACTAGACTGGTATCTCGAGGTGAGGTATTTCTACTAATCTACCTCATGGAGGGCCTAGGTTTTCTTTCTAGGTTAATCGGTATTCTGCAGTGGATGCTTTTGATGTAGGCGATATCAAGATTGTCTTTATTCTGGACTTGGCTACATGAGAAGTAGAAACTATGACTTTCCTCCTTTGTGGGATGGTGACCCCACACTATATTACGGGAGTTCAACTAGTAGTGTTGGAGAGGGTACAAGTGGGTACCTTTCTTGACTAGGTGGGCTTCCTATATCGAAGACTGACAATGTAGCTACCACAAGTGGTGCGATGTGAGGTATGCTACTTCTACTTCAAGAGGATCTATGAAGCATCCTCTATGAGAGGGTAGTGATGTTGCATCTAATTATACATGTGAACCCTATTCCACAGAGGGATCCACAAATCTGGAGATGGGCTCCCTTGATGCCCCATTGTGGAGGAGGTGAGGTGGATCGATACTCGATTAACACTGTCGAGGGTTGGTTTATGTCCAATCCACAACTAATACTGGAGTTCTCGTATGCAGGAAAGGATTTCAGGGTTGACCTTGAGATGGGGTTTGCCCCAGGTGACGATTTGCGACCTAAAGGTACGTGTGCATATGATTTTATCTGTTTTCCATATTTTATTAGTTGTGTGATACTTATGATGTACATTACATTTATTTTGTATATGTTTCTTTGTAGAGAAGGGTCTTTGTGGATTCCCTCAGGGTAGACTGGAAGTCATAAATGGATATCATTGGTAGGGTGATGAGGGGGGTGCTGAAGGTGGGTAGCGTTGATGCCAAGAGAGTAGTGTCGAGGAGTGTTAGGTGTAGAAGGAATGGTTGGAGATAGGTGACCATTAGTACAGAGGACAGGTGGTATATCTTTGGTCGCAGAACTAGAGGTTGATAGCTCGTGCTGAGGTCGCTGAGAAAATGGAGTTGGATGTGCATCAACAGTTGACGAACTTACTGATGGGGTTGCTTGAGGTAGTATGGGCGATACTGGGAGAGTGTCCCATCGATAGGATGATGACAACTGATAAGAAATGGCATCTAATTCTCTTGCGGGTGGCAGTTGCAACAGCCACAGCACAACGCATATTGTGGATAGGGAAGGGGAGATAGGAGGCCTTCGGTAGGTAGTGCAGGGGACGATGAGAACCAACCTTATATGTTTTACTGATGTACTAGGGGAAGCACCCATTATGAGGATTCTTCCCTCCTTTTATTAGATGATTCATTTTTCTGATGATGGCCAGCTGATGCACAAAAAACCATACTTTTTTATGATATATGTGAGAGATGTTTTTACGGATTTCATGATGTGTATTTTATGTGCAATTCTTATATACATGCATTTTATGGGTGTGATGGATTATTTTTATGCTTTATATGTTGCAATGATCACTTGTATGTAATGCTTTCCATTCTAGTATTTGATTAGTGATGTAGTCAACAACATGATTTTGACTTCTTGGTATATGTGAAAATTTTATATGGTCAAAACCACTTGTTAACTATTGTGCATGCAAATATTTCCTTAATAGGAAAGGGTCACAAATGTTGAAGGTTTTATTCAACTGTGATATGAAAAATTGGGAATCAAGGAACAGATGCAGGTGACTAATACCTAAGTGAGAGGCATCATCCAAAAAGCCAATGATGACATCATATTTTGCTTGATTGTTAGTGGCTAACCCAATACAAATGCCATTTTGATGGAGAATTATTTGATTAGGAGATTATATGGCCCGTGCTTTTTCCCCATAGCTTTTGCGACCATCAAGAAGCATCGTTAACAAACCCATTATGGTAAGTTATTGGATGATCCATCTATGACATCGCATGAGAGTGTAGTTTAGATTACATCGTTGATGAGGTGATCATGAAACTAAATCATGGTACATAACTTACATCATAAGGCCAATATTAGTGTTATGGATGAATTTTTTGAGGTAAAATCCATTAATGTGCCTTTGAGACAAGTATCATTAGCCTATGCTAACATGTAGGTGCTTTCAAAAGGAAATGTTTAACAATACAAGGGCCTTTCCACAAAGTTTCGGAATTGTCAAGTCCTAGTGCTTCCTTGGAAACATCAAAGCAGAGTACTAGATCCCCCTCAGTAAATGAGTGAGGGGTGACATTGCAATAAGAGGAGGATTTTTTCCTCTTTATATGGGATTCATTGTGATGGAGATATTCTAGTCAACTAGAATTAACATATTCCAACTAGACTAGCCTTGGCTCTTATGGTGAGGTGTTTGGGAGAAGCTCGATGGTCATGCATAAGGTAGGGATCTCGCACTCAATTGGGAGTATTTCTTTGACCCCAAAGACCAAGTGAAAAGAAGTGAATCCTGTGGGGGTTTTTACCAAGGTAAAGTATGCCCACAGGGCTAAGAATAGCATGTGATGCTAGTTAGTTTTGTCCTTGTTCACCATATGCTATAACATTATTTGAAGGACTTTGTTAACAAATTATACCTGGCATTTAGACTCAGGGTAGAATAGAGAATAAAACTCATGGAAGAAACAAAGGAGCTGATATAATTCTTGGAAAATATCATTCTCAAAGTGTTTACCATGATCTGAGACTAGCTCCTTGGGAACGCCAAATAATGAGATGACATGGTTGAAGAAGAATCAAGTGGTGGTATCGATAGTATTATTAAATGTAGGCATAGATTTTGTCCACTTGGTAAAGTAGCTAACACCAACTACTATATATTATGGTCATTCTAGGGTTGTGGGTTGAAAGTCAGGAAAATGATGCCCCACTTGCATAATAGACCCGCGAAAATTACTAGATGCAAAGGAGTTGGTTAAGCTCTAGATTTATGGGAATAATGTTGGCATTCTAGCATCGTTTGATGGTTGTAATGTAGTCATGGAAGAGATTTTGCCAAAAATAACGTGCGTGAAGGATCATATGGGAAGTGGCCAACCTCAAGAGGTGGCCACCACAGGATTCTCTATGGAATTCATTTATGACTTGCTCAATTCATTGAATGTAAGGAAATGGTATAGGATTGTGTCCATACCGCAATGATATAGGACGTCTCCTATGAGGAGGTAGTGAGGGGCTTTTTGGTGTATGTGCCCTTGGTCATTACTTGTGAGGTGTGGGTTGAACTTCTGAGTTTGGAGGAAAAGGAGTATGTCATTGTACCAAGGGTTGTCTGTGGATATGACGAACAAGCATTCGTTGGGGAAAGAATCATTGACAAGAGACTCTTGGGATTCCTAGGGGAGATCCATGATTTACTCTGCAAGAAAAAGGGCCTTCATGCTCTTTGGAGAAGCAAATATTATTTCAACTTCTTATAACATGATGACCCATTGGCATACTTGTGGTTCATCATATAGCGTGTAAGAAAGTATTCCATGAGGTTAGTACTTGCGATGATAGTGGTGGTCCTCAAAATGATGTAGTGTCAAAGATTTTGCATAGAGTGTACAAGTGCTAAGGTCGTTTTTTCTACTAGCTCATACTTTAAAGTAGACCTAGATAGGTTCTTACTGATGTAATAAATGACATGTTATATATGGACATTACCTTCTTAGACTAATACCCCCTATGATGGCTATGTATGAATATGAGAGGAAGAGGGTATAGTCCTTAGTATGGTTAGGTGGACTTATCAATGGTACCTATGACAATGTGTATTTTAAGGCCTCAAATGATTTTTGAGCTTCCTCATCCCACTAAAATAGGACATCCTAATGGAGAAGGTGAAAGAAACCATGTAAACAAGTCACATAATCAGGGACAAAGCGTCGTAAGAAGTTGGCCTTACCCTGCAAGCTTTGTAATTGTTTTAAAGTCCTAGGTGGTGGGATCTCTTGAATGGCTTCGACCTTTAGGTGGTAAACTCTGATGCCTTGTTGGGAGATTATGAATCCCAACAATATTCCTTCGTTAGCACAAAATACATACTTGAGGGGGTTCAACCGTAGGTTATACTACCGAAACCTCTTAAATACCTAGTGAATATCCTTCAAATGGTCTGAGCGCTTCTTGGAATAGACTATAAGGTGGTCCAAATAGGTAAGTATAAGATTATCAAAGTCATGAAAGATATAATTCATGGCCCACTGGAAAGTGGCGCCAATGTTTTTAAGGCCAAAGGGCATAACGTGGTAGGAAGAATTACCACGTGGGGTGGTGAAAGTAGTTTATATTGACCCAGGTGGTGGATTTCGATCTGGTTATATCCTCATAGGCCATGCATGAAGGAAAAAGCTTTGTGCCCTATACAAGTGTCAATAACTTAATCAATGAAGGGCATAGGATAATTTCCTTTAAGACTGGAAGTCAGTAAAAATGCATATGGTGGCCTAATTTTTCATGTGTAGGCGCAAAAATGACATCAGGGAAAGACCCTAAGTTCTGGCACAAGGGGCCAATGAGGAACTGTTGTAGTCTAGGACAACACCAGAATTTTTACCCTACCCCAAGGGGTAAGAAGTCTCACCCAAGGCATTTTGTGACAGAAACTAAGAAGGGTTCAGAAGAAGGTGAAGGATGTCACAACCATTACTCTATATACAACTTAAAGCATACATTCATCATGACATTATATCATTACATAAATCACCTTCATACAAGGAAAGACCTTCGACATTAAAAAAAATTGAGCAGGCCCATCAATCATTACATTACAAACAGATAATACTATGCAATTGGTCCAACTTAGCACTCTTTCATATTAATTCGACAAAGGATCCATTACAATACATCTTCGGCATAAGTCTTCAAGCAAATACATAAAATACCATAAAAAAATGATCCTGATCTCAGACTGAGCCCCGCTTTGGTCTTCCTTCCACTGCTCCTTTATGCTCCAGACTCCCTCGGGTATCAACCCCTTCTTCATGTTGTTCTATCCTTTTTATTTATTCCTTCACTACTTTGAAGTGCTAGTTCCATTCAGTTGTCTATCCCCTCAACTTCTTCTCATCCTCCTCCTTGTTCACTCAGTTGTTTTTGCTTGTTCTTGAGACCTTGCCGCAATTGTACCACAACTGCATGGTCTTGCTCCCTTTCTTAGTTGTCTTCGCTACAACTTAACCATTGCTCTCGCCACCCATTTTTCCCTTTTCATATATTCAAAACTTTCAAAATTCAAAATGAAGGCCCCAACATCATGATAGGTACAGGATTAGAAACCCACGATGTGTAGGAAATAAGGTACTTGAAACTTGCTTTATGGAGCTTGTGGATTTCTTATTTAATCACCTTTGCCTTGGAAGGTTAGAGTTGGTGTTGCTTCTGCCTAACTAGATAGGCATCAGTCCATGTGTTAATGTGATGCTCCATAATTGTAGGACTAACACCCAACATTTTTGAATATGACCATGTGAAGATGTCCCTATACTCCTAGAATAGGTCATTGTAAGAAGCAAATTCTTTGGGAGAACAAGTTTCTCGCAGAAATATTTCTTCAACTATACCGAGTTTGGTGGAGATGTCTACCTTGAATATAGGTGAAATATTTGACATATTCCCTTCCTCAAACATGTCAAGAACTAGGATGGGGTTCTTGAACCAATATACTTGCCCTTCCAGTAGAAAATCCATGGTCTCTACTGCGTAAATGTCGTGGCTTGGTGTGTAAGTAGGTGTAAACTTTTTTTTCTAGTAGGAAGAAAGAGTGATTGTGCATGCCATCCCAGGGACATTCTAGTTCCATCATAGCCTATAAAATATCCTCATCAAAATGAAAGATGTTTTCAAATGGTGATGGAGGGGGTGAGAACTTATGAGGTTGAAATTGGCATCTTGAAGTATTAGTTGACAAACATGGAAACGATTTCATTGTTGTTGTCATAAAACCCATCAATGTTGATAATGCATAGATCGGATGAGTTTGTGCAGTCATGGGTGGTGCAACCTTCCCAATGGGTGAAGTGATCTCAAAACTAAGTAATGATGATTGGATGACATGAATTGAGGTTCTTTCAGAGGAATAAATGAATCGAATATGGTGTTGGGTGTCATCAGTACAAGGTGGTGAGAGTACCTCTTAAATGGTTTCCTGATGGTGAGTAGGAGAAGGTTCCTAGGAAGGTTTTAGTGTCCTAGGGGCCAAGGAGTTTTCCTCTCTAGGAGTAATCTCTTCTAGAACCATATGGATGGGGTTCCATCCTATACTAAGTTGTCCCAATAGCTAAAGAAGTGGACATGTGGATGAGAAGTGAGCAATGTTGGTACATATATCACAAGGATGAATAACATCTAATGCATCTCATGTGCTTATGTAGTATATGGAATTCATGGCAGTGTCTCTCATAGCTCTCAAGGATGAGTGGAGTAATATCCTGAGGTGGGGTATTGGTTGAGGGTGTGTGCCACCTATCGATCTTAGCTCTAGCAGTAGTGGGAAGAAGGATCGAGGGCCCTGAATCAATTTTTCACAAGGAATTCCATGTCTCTTGTAATCTAGGAAGGCATGGGAAATGTTGTGTGTGGTGTCCTTGTGAACAAATGTGGTAATGATTACACCTAGACTTGTTGTTGTGAGCAATTCGAGGGGTCGAAGCCGAAGAAAGATAATAACTCCTGAGCTCCTTCAAATTTGGATTATGGTTTATTAAATGTCCTTGTAGATTGCATAGGGTGCATGAAGGGGCTTTTTTTGGTGGAGTTTATTTTGACTACTTCACCTTCGTTGTGAATACAGGTGTCGAGTGAGTGGTGGAATGGAAATGAGTACAAGGGTGAACTACACATGGGGATTCTTCCTCAAAGACACGGTAAAGGTCTAAGACACATCATTTATAGTTGGAGTAGCAGGAAGTGGTGGTGTTACAATACTAGTTTGATGGAGGGTCACCAATGCATCCTGATAGTGAGGAATATCAGGACAATGATGTGCGCAATGACCATGTTGTGCACAAGTAGCACACAGGTGGTTAGTGCGCAATCCCTTACTATGTGATGGGGTGGCCTTGTCTCTTGAAGAGGAAGGTTGGGCCATAGGTGCCTTTGGTGAATGGAAGAGATCTTTCAATTCGTCTAATGTTGGAAATTGGTTGGTAGGGTGCCTTGATACATTACACAATTCCCATGGAGGAGGTACCCTAGGAGAAGTGTTAGTTGGGAGATTATTTTTCTTACCTTTCTGCTTATCCTTCTTGACGACACCTACTAGTCTCGATGCAAGTATGACTCTTGGAGGTATGGTTTCATTTAGTTGTTCTAAAGGTAATCACTTTGTTCGAAGTAATACCTAAGCTTGTGGACATGTATTATGGGGCCAAATACCAGATAAGTATCACAAGAGCTATAGTAGGCAACATGAGTGTTGCAAGGACTTGGTGCGAAACAAAATTGGGTCGAGGGTATAAGAAAGGTGTTTGGGTGATCCCATAAGGTAAGAAGGGAGGTTCACTAGTCACAACATTAGGCATTTCTGGAGTTGGTGGAGGGTTCTGGAACTAGTTAGCATTGGATGTGTTAATCATCCATACCAGGGTTGTGGAAAGTGATGTGACTATTGGTGGGTCTCTTGGATTGTGTCAAGGAGTGAAAATGCTTTGAACATCCTTGGATAGATTTTAGTCAAGGATGGGACCAATTCATTCTGACATGGGATGGAGACGCTTGTGTCTCTTATTGTGTTAATTCGTCTATGGTGATGATCTTCCCATTCTGAGGAAACATCATGGTGTGAAATATTGATGATTCCACTACTTTCATAGCATACATATAAATACATCCCAACAAGATGTTGTAATCAAGTTTGGCATCAATGACTTTGACGTCTATGAAAACGATTTTGTGAGCATGTTCCACTAGGACATTTTGGAAAATACCTACAGGTGTCGAGGGGCTCCCATCATATGCCCTCAATGTGATAGGGGAAGTATTAAGTTTGGGGGGTCCTAATTTCTTCCAAACTAACTTTTACATGATACAAGTGGATGCCCCCTCATCCATAATGCACCAATGGATGGTAAAATTCTTTATAATGATCGAATCAGAAAGGCAAATATAGATGGTAGTCATGGTTCAGAGTTGTCCAAATCAAAAGTTATCAATCATGAATCAGATGGGTTGATTGCACTTAATGTGGGAAGGAGGAATTTTCATTGAGTTGGACATGTTTGCAAGATCTCCAATGTTGACATGGTTGATGGAGACTGCACAAGGTCATCAACAATGATATAACTATAAGGTTCCTTTGAATTACGAGAAGCACAATGTAATGGTCCTTTGACCATATTTGGGATGGGTTCAATAGGGGGTCATGGTAAAGTCAAAGGTGGCGTAATTGTAGTATTAGTTGATGCTTAAGGATTTGGTTTTGGGGGGTCCCATAATCATGGTTTGGTGTTTGTAGGAGAACATCTATCCCTACCATATAAATGTTGCAACTTTCCATGTCGTTAGAATTACTCCTAGTTTGATTTTAGTACTGTGAAGGGGTGGGCTCGTGTTGAGTGACCACCACTCCTTGGTGGGGGAAATGATTTTGCATTACTATTGTTTGTTGGTTCAATCCCCCTTCCCCCTAACCTCTCTCATGTGCTTCAACTCAGGGAGTTGAGGACAATGATGGGTGCAGTTCCCATTCTCTCCACAAATAACACAAGCATAGTTAGGCATGAGACTGGAATTCTTGTTTTTATTTTGTGGTTTATTTGTACCCTAATTCTAGTTTTGGTTTTGATTAGAGATATTTCCCCAAGTTTTTGCACATGGTTGTTACTATTGTTGGTTTCCCCCTTGTCCTTTTTCTCCTTTTTATTTATTCTTCCCTTTCTTTTCGTTAGAATTTGGAGGGTTTCTAGTGTTTAGTTGCTTAAATGGCTATTATTGCTAAGGTAAGGAAGGTTACAAAAAATTAACCCCTGCATTCAACTAATATGAGGGGTTAGTCTATTGAGGTGTTGGGAAATAATAATAAGAATTTCCTTGACTAGGGTTGTTGTAGCTAGATTAGGAAGTTGAAACCATCTCTGCAACACATGAAGGGTTATGGTGACCCTAAATAGGAGGGTTTTTAGAAGGCACAAGTTGATTGGTATAGTGTCGGGTGGTGGATGGTGCTGGTGTTGCGGGTAACCCACCAAAATATTGAAAGTAAGGTTATGAATCGTACATATTTCTAGGATATTGGAAGGCACTTCCAAGTTGATTTTGGGTGGTATTCCCAGTGAAACTGTCCGTAACATTTCATGCTCTTGGTTTATCCTCTCCAAAAGACTATAAGCGAGGAGAATCGAGGAGTATAAAGTAAAAGTAACCTAACTATGTGTAGATAATATCAAACTATTGGGATTTACTAATGGCCTCTTCCTCTATTTTTGACATAGTTGTGGCTACATCTTTTGCAATTTCAGGAAAAAGATATTTCAAAAAGAAATTGAGACGAAGAGCTTATGTGACATCGACTCTACATAAACTATGACATTTTCACCATTCATAAAAATCATCTAAGATGTCGATAGAAGTTTAGCATTATGATGAATGTGTTGTACTTGATGGAAACCCACTTGTAGTAGAACCACTCACTTGTATGTGGTAACTAGATGAATCTATAAGAGAGATATCAGAAGTGACAGAATGCATGGTAGTTGTGTTTAAAGATGTGACAAATTGCAGGGCAGTTCAAAGGAATCAGTTTCAAAGTAATGAACAATGGCAAATCTCATTATAGCAGGTCTATTCAGAGGTAACAAAGTCATGGTACAAAAGAATAGGATGAAGGAACAAAAGACTACATATCAGAATGAAGAAGTTGAAGAAAAGGAATTTTTAGGTATGATAAGTTGTATACATGGGTTCACTGTACAAAAAGAGCATATACACGTGGATTAATAGAACAAAAAGAGTGTATACGTATACATGCACTTTCACACGAGGAAAAGCGTGTACATGTTGGAAAACCAAGATTTTGGTCCAAGGTATTTGTTCCGAGGTATTTACCCTAGATATGTGGTCCAAGGTATTAGTTCTAAGTGGTTTTGGTCCAAGGTATTGAGAAAGGCCTAAAACTATATAAGGAGGAGAAGTTCAGTAGGCCAGTGTGTGCAAGTATTGAATATCTTATTAAGTGTTAGATCATATATGCAGGTTATGAGCTTTTGATTCTTTGCTTGATCTAAACTAAGGATGCACCTATGTGGTTGATAATGGATGATGGATCGGGATCATAAAGCATGAAATGAATTATCATTATGTGGTTTAATCATGGAAAATCTAGATCTGAATACTGACACATGTTTTATTCTGTAAATGTTATGATCTAGGTATGACTGAAGTCTGGAATAGTTGTGAAGTTTTAAGTTAGTATTTGCATATAAGTATGTTGTTTCGCTTTGGTAAAAGTGCATATACATGCTGGTTCAACACATCGAAGTAGTCTATACCTTATAAACTATGATGTTTGAAATTGCAGTTGGTTCTGGTTGTTGATGCAGAGTTTTGGGTTATGCTTTGTGTTCTGGTGACTACATTCTAGTGATAGTGTTCTGAATGTTCCAATTGATTGATTATGATGAGATCTAATGATGGATTATGATCATAATGACTTATCATTATGCGATCTGATAATGGATGGGCTAGATCTGATTGCTAACACATATTTTATCCTTTATATATGATGATCTGGGTATGTCTGAAGTTGGGAAGTGCAGCGAAGTTATAAGTAAGTATTTCCATATCTATACACTGGTTCGCTTTGGTGAAGTTGTGCATACATGCTGGTTCGGAGCTTCCAAGTAGCATATGCAAAAGAAAAGCTTAATGTTCAAGGATGAATGATCTATCATATTAGTGTTGTTGTTTTACTGATGTCTATCAATGAAGTCTTCTTAGATCTGAAAGTAAAACTGAATGCACAAAGAATCTATGTTTCATTGATTAATTTATTGAGAAAGAAGGGTGATCCTTATTTCTATCTATTTAGAACTCTGTAATATGACAGTAGATCTTTGGAATGTCACTAATTGGTATAGTTTGTGGTTCATAAGTCTTATGATTCAGTATCTATAGAGATATACGCAGGTTGGGCTAAAGGAAGTAGCATATACACACAGTTTGGGTTCAACCAAGTGGCATACACACTCTAATGCATGGTTTTGAGGTTACAACTTGTTCTGAATGATGATGCAGTGTTCTGGGTTCAAATCTGCATACTGATTATATTGATTGATATATTCTAGTTGATTGGTTGAAGTTGATTAAGTATGAATGAATGGTTGATTCAGTTGTGTAAGAGGTTCAGAGGTTGTCAGTGATTGACTGAGTTGTGGTTGATTCAAAGAGTGATGCTTGAGCTTTAATGACTGGTTGATGCAGATGTATTTGATGGTTGTATTGCAATTGTGATTGATTTTTGAGCTTCATTGTTGTTGATGGGTCCTGTTAACTTTGTTGGCGTTTGGCCCGAAAATGGATTCAAAACACTCCCAAAGTCTCCAAAGTTTGCTTAACTTCATGCCAAAGGATCAAGTATGCCCCAAAAGTCTTCCAAATCCTCTTAAGGATCATTCAAAGTCAAAACCGTAACATGCCAAGGGCCCTTGGAAGGACAGAAATGCATTACTGGGGGGCTAAAACACTTCAAAATCATTAAAAACCATGTATCAGAGTCTTAAAACTCAAGAATGCACAGTAGTTGTTAGATATGGATGATCAATGACCTAGATATAAGCGGGGAATCACAAATCAGTGGTCGCAGGTAGTGGAAATTGGCACTGGACATCGCCAATCAGTGATCGCCGCTGATCGGATTGGCGGGTCGCAATCAGTGGAGGCAAATCGGCGTATACAATATGGAAGTTGCGATAGCGATCCACGATTAAACATGGACCGTCGATCGCGCTTGCAGATCGATGGCCCACGTTACATTGCCAGATCGCTATCGGCAGAAACCGAGGGGCGAGGCCTTTACATGTATATGTGTGCGACCTGATTTTGCAGACCCGACGGTATTATAAACAATGTTTCATAAGATTTCAGGTCCGCGCCAAAGCCATTTTTAATGCATTTTTTGTGTATTTTCATTGTTTAAATGAAATAAAAAGGAAACCTTGGGGCATTGCGATAGCGATGGAAACCGGACCTTATGGGTGTCCGGAATGAAAATGTATCATATCTGAAATATGTGGAAAGCCATCTTTCAATGTTTTTTCACAGTTTTTATGTATTTTCATTGTTTAACGAAATACAAAGGGAGCAGGCCAAATGCAACTTGCAATAACCCTAAGGGTGGACCCGATAAAGGAATTAATCTTTTTTTACGACTGTTGAAGTCCGAAAAGGATAGAGAGGGGTAGGAATTCTCAACGTTGTTGTGTTTTCTGTTTAAAATAGAAATATTCATTATTTTCAATAGAGGTCCACAATAGGGCAACGTTGTTCTGTTTTAATAGAAAGTATGCATTGTTAAACCATGCAAAGGGCCACAACACACACAACTCCTCCCCAAACTGACATAGAGGCCGAGAAGTAGCACAACGCATCAATAGCCTAGCATAGCTCATCACAAAAAATGTTATGGGGCATCTCTGGCACGAGAGAGCCCCTAGATAATGTAACAAGCTATCCAAAATATCTGAATACGGTTATTCCTCTGTTAGAAGGTGAAAACCTCTAAGCCATGCTTTCCCATAGAGGGAATCAAACAGTTAAGGGATAGATCAGACAAGATTAAGACTTCGAGCCTCTTAGAGCTTAGGAGCATTGTAAACAGGCTATAAATAGCTGAAAGTAAGATGTAATATGGGTTCAACTTCTGGAGACTGTAGAGACTTTGATACTCAAACATCTCATCTTCATTCATTAGCAATATAAGCTTATTTTGTTGTTATATGTTCAATATTACATTTTCTCTTCTATTCTAAGCTTGCACTTGAACAGTTTGTTCATGTTTTATTTTATGTCTAAGGCCAAATAACTAGCATCTTATCTCTTCTTTGATAAATTAGATTTGCAAGCTTCTTTTACTTCCTGTAGCTAGCCATTCATATGTGGTCATATATGCATCTGTCGGTACAGTCAGTATCCTCTTTTGCTTCCTCTAGCTAGCCATTCATTTATGTTTATGTATGGATCTACCAGTATGGTCAGTATTCTCCATCCATTCATTGAATCTACAAATTATTGAGCATTAGTGGTCTAAAGCCTTGTAATTTGAGGGTGTTCATGCATGTCTTGAGTAAAAACATAGTTGAAATGGTTATCTGACTTGATCCAAATCATCATTTATTCCAATAGTTCAGAGAAAAATATTGAAGATTATATGTTACCAGGCATCTCTGAGCTGTAACTTAGGAGAGTTTCTTGGAGTGGTAACATAATTGGCGTCGTTGCTAGGGAGAGGAAACTGAAGCTCACCTTCCCTGGGAAATGACATAGATCCAGATTTGATGATAGACAAAGTTTTGGCACTTTTTTGGTTGTAATCATCTATCTGGCAACTCTACTGGATGCCGAACCTCTTAGCGACTCCACTTCATAGTTTTGGCTCAGTTTGTGAGGCATACTCGGAGAAATCCTCAGAAGTCACAAGTTGACCCAGTACCTGACCTGGAAAAGATCATCAAAGAGAGAAAGGTATTGCAGAAAGGAGCATCAGGTTCAGGTAAACCTAAACAATCTCCTATATCTCTTCAGGAAAGGCCTATAATAGAACAAATACTTGTTGAGAGTATAGCTTCTAATACTAGCAGCGAAGAAAAACCCTTAGAGATTCATAAAGCTCCTAATTCTTTAGGTTTTCCTTTTGTTGTATGCCCAAAGGAAACCTTACCTCCTATCCATCATACTCCTTTACTCTTATCAATCACTCCTCAACCCTCTATCATTCAGACTGCTAGTACTATTTTAGCCACCATAGCTATGGCAGGTCCACAAGCACCTACCAAAATGGAAAGAATCATAGCTGTTAGGTATGGACCTCTAATACTGCCCACTCCTTTGAATGCTATGCCTACTGGAGAATATCAGAAGTATATGCCTGAGTTCACTGGGACTAAAGGTGTTTCAGCTGAAGAACATCTTGAGTCATTCTATAGCTATGTTGATAACATGGACATTAGTGAAGATGATGTTTGGATGAGAGTCTTTGTCCAAATCCTAGATGGAGAGGCTAGAAAATGGTTAGGGAACTAACCCTGGCATCTATAGCAGATATTGAGGCCTTAGATGATGCATTCCTAAGGAATTTGGGGGATAAGAAGGATCTTCTTTACTGCCACACTAAATTTGGGAACTTACAGAGGGAAAATGGTGAGCTGCTGTCTGATTTTAATAAGAGATTTAACCACATGTATAGCAAGATACCAGCTGAAGTGAAACCCACCACTACCTCTGCCATACTCATCTATGCCAGCGCCTTTGACTCTGACTTTTGTTTACTGTTTAGGGAGAGGCGATGTGCTTTTTTGGCTGATATGAAAGATGCAGCCTTGGAAGTAGAATCAAACATCATGGCTACAGAAAAGCTCAAAGGTAATGCTGATAGAAGGAGACAAAGGGGTGAGCCTTCATAATCTTCAGATCCCAAGATGGATAAAATGGCCAATATGATATATTCATTAGCCTCTAAAGTTTCCAAATTAAAGGTTGAGCAACATTCTGGGAAAGGAAGGGTTCCTAATACTTTGCTCCTCCAAAACCAAATCCATATAGAAGAGCAAATGAGCAGTTGCATATTTTGCAAAGAAACAAAGATGCCAATGAAGACCAAAGGGTGAAGACCCCTCTTCAAGTAGTCATGGAGGAAGAGAAGTTTGAAGAGGATGATGAGATCCATTGTATGGAAGACAAAGGCAATGCCACTTTTTTAACCAAAGCTGCCTATGAGAAGTCATTATCCAATGACCAGATCAGCCAAGAATGGGATGGTTAAGCTGTTCTACAAACTGAAGATCAACACCAATATAATCTGAGGTCTATGATGAATAATGTCAAGGAAACTCCTGTTCATGAAGCTGATGTCCCTACAGAACAGCAAGCTAATAAGCAGAAGCAACTAGCAGTTGATCCTATCATCCTCAAAGCTCCAGCCATAGAGGTAAGAGGCCTTGACAAGTCCCCTTCTTCTTTCAGTTTTCAATCAGAAAAATAGAAGCCGAGAATGCCTATGCCTTTGATTGAACCAGTGAAGAATGAGTCCTTCAAAGAATCCATCCTTGAGGATCTTGAGCCTAAAGCAATCCAAGCCTCCACTGACTATATAAATCTGTAAGATGATCAACCAGTTGCTATTCTCAGCCCAATCATTGAAAATTGTGAAGACAACTTCCCATCATTCTATGTTTCTATGCCTATTCATGATGAAATCCTTCATAATTGCCTTTTGAACACTAGAGACACCCATAATCCAATGCCCAAGGTTGTCATGGATAAGATCGGTCTTGACATTACCAAGCCTTACCAGTTGGCCTCTACACAGCTTAAAAAACCAGTTTGCCAGATCATAGAGGAAGAAGGCCCATTGATTTAGGACATGTTCTTTGATGGGGCTTGCTCTAAGGAAACTACAGGAATAGGTGAAGTCCTTGTGTCCCCCACACAAGAATGCATTGATTCATATTTTATATTAACTTTTCGGGTCACAAATGACATAACAAAGTATGAAGCAGACCTTATTATTCAGCAGGTGTACAAAATCTTCCAAGAAAAACATCCAAAGTTGAAAGCATATAAAGATGAGTTGAAATATAGGCCATCTCTACTTGATAATGTCAAATGCTGGAAATTTTTTGAAGTAGAGGATCAAATCAATAGGCTTTTGCAAGTCTTTGATGAATTGGCTGATATGCACATTGACCAAGACCAAGAAACCTTAGATAGAAAGGTAAAAAGGGTCAATTTTCAGTTTGGTGATTGTTTTCTCAAAAGGAATGCATTAAAGGAGGAGTTGTTTTTGATGGCCCATTCAATGGGTTGTTCTTCAAACTTTATTTCAGTTAAGGCTTTCAAGCCTTGATATTGTAAATATGTTGTCTTCAAGTTTTTATTTCATGCTAAATAGACTCCATGCCCAATGCAACACTAGGAGGAAGATTTGATCTTGTTTTTTTACAGGAAAGGCATTCTTATATAGTTCTTGAAACCTCACAGGGAGGCTTTCATCTCTAGAAGGAGCCAGTGTTAGCTTTGTTTCCATTTGGCTCGAAAATGGATTCAAAACACTTACAAAGTCCCCAAAGTTTGCTTAAAATCATGCCAAAGGATCCAAGTATGCCCAAAAAGTCTTCAAAATCCTCTTAAGGATCATTCAAAGTCAAAATCGTAGCATGCTAAGAGCCCTTGGAAGGAAAATAATGCATTATCAGGAGGCTAAAACACTTCAAAATCATGAAAAGCCATGTATCGGAGGCTTAAAACTCAAGAATGCACAGCAGTCGTTAGATCTGGCTAATCAACGACCCAGATCTAAGTGACAAATCGAAAATCAGCGGTCTCAGGCAATGGCAATCGGTGTTGGACACCGCCGATCAGTGATCGTCGATGATTAGATTGGCAGGTCACAATCGGCGGAGGAAAATCGGTGGTATCGGCGGGTCGCAATTGATGGAGGAAAATTGGCAGTATCGACGCAGACAATATGGAATTTGTGACTGCGAACGACGATTAAACATGGACCCTTGATCTCGCATGCAGATCAACGGCCCACGTTAGATTGCCGGATCGCTATCAGCGGAAACTGAGGGGCGGGCCCTTTACATGTATATGTGTGCGACCCGATTTTGCAGATCTGACTGTATTATAAACAATGTTTCATAAGATTTCAGGTCCGTGTCAAAGCCATTTTTAATGCATTTTTTGTGTATTTTCATTATTTAAACAAAATATAAAGGAAACCTTGGGGGATTGTGATAGCGATGGAACCTAGACCCGACGAGTGTCCAGAATGAAAATGTATCATATCTGAAATCCGCAAAAAGCCGTCTTTCAATGTTTTTTCGCAGTTTTTATGTATTTTCATTGTTTAGCGAAATATAAAGGGAGCAGGAAAAATGCGACTTGCGATAACCCCAAAGGCAAACCCAATAAAGGAATTAATCATTTTTTAGGACTGTTGAAGTCCGAAAAGGACAAAGAGGGGCGGGAATTCTCAGCATTGTTGTGTTTTCTGTTTAAAACATAAATATTCATTATTTTCAACAAAGGTCCACAATAGGGCAGCATTGTTCTGTTTTAACAGAAAGCATGCATTTTTATACCACTGAAAGGGCCACAGCATGCGCAGCTCCTTCCCAAACTAACATAGAGGCCGAGAAGCAGCACAATGCATCAACAACCTAGCATAGCTCATCAAAACAAACATTATGGGGCATCTTTGGCACGAGAGAGCCCCCAGACAGTGCAACAAGCTATCCAAAATATCTTAATACGGTTATTCCTCTGTCAGAAGGTGAAAACCTCTAAGCCATGCTTTCCCACAGAGGGAATCAAATAGTTAAGGGACAGATCAAACAAGATTAAGACTTTGAGCCTCTTAGATCTCATGAGCATTGTAAAAAGGCTATAAATAGCTGAAAGTAAGATGCAATACGGGTTCAACTTCTGGAGACTGTAGAGAATTTGCTACTCAAGCGTCTCATCTTCATTCATTAGCAATATAAGCTTCTTTTGTTGTTATATGTTCAATATTCCATTTTCTCTTATGTTCTAAGCTTGCACTTGAATAGTTTTTTCATGTTTTCTTTTGTGTCTAAGGCCAAAGAATTGTCATCTTATCTTTGCTTTGATAAATTAGATTTGCAAGCTTCTTTTATTTGCTGTAGCTAGCCATTCATATGTGGTCATATATGCATTTGTCGGTACAATCAGTATCCTCTTTTTTTGCCTGTAGCTAGCCATTGTTTATGTATGCATCTACCAGTATGGTCAGTATTCTCCATCCATTCATTGAATCTACAAAATATTGAGCACTAGTGGTCTAAAGCCTTATAAGTTGAGGGTGTTCATGCATGTCTTGAGTAAAAACATAGTTGAAATGGTTATCTGACTTGATCCAAATCATCATTTATTCCAATAGTTCAAAGAACAATATTGAAGATTATATGTTACCAGGCATCTCCGAGCTGCAACCTACAAGAGTTTCTTGGATTGATAACAGGTCCAGTATGAAAATGTGATGAAAAGTGGCCTTCAAATTGTGATTTTGTGTTTCAGGAGTATCTAGTCTGAAAATTCATGAAACATGGTCCCTGAAGGAAGAGAGAAGGTAGTAGCCTTCTGTAGGCCAGTGCCTACGTACTAGTAAACATATCAGCCAGTACAAGAGCCAAGGGGTTGGATCTCCCTTCCAGTAGTAGCTGGAAAGCAAGTAAAGTTTGGAGCCTTCAGTAGGCTGGTGCCTACGTACTAGTAAACATATCTGCTAGTACAAGAGCTAGGGGGTTGTAGCTCCCTTCCAGTAGAAGCTGGAGAATGAGAGAAGGTTGTAACCTTCTATAGGAAGAAGCCTATGTACCGGTATGAGTCTACACCAGTACAAGATTGTAAATAGATTTTCTTATTATTAAAAGAAGACAGAGACGACAGTAGCAGGTGGTTTTCACCCACATTGGGTTTCCACCTTAAATCTTGGTGCTCATGTGTGTTGCTTATGTGTGATGGTTTATTCTGTTATTAATGCTCATGGTTACTATTTAATAATGTATTGATGCATTGATTAAAGATCAACATATGATGAATTAACTGAATCATAAGTTCACTGGATATACATTGTTTGCCTTAAGAACAGTTGCGTGCACAAGCGGGTTCCCTTCACTGAAGTAGCGTATATAAATCTGATTATGGAAATGAAAAATTATTGATTTGTAATACTAATTCACCCCCCCTCTCAGTATTATTTCCAACAGTTTTCTAGAAGTTAGTTAACAGTTCAAGCCATGTGTCATGATGAAATGGGAGTAGGAATAAAGCAAGAAATTATCTAGCTAAGGATTCAAGGGTTCCATGGAGACGAGTTTCCTCACTTACATACCATTTTGTTGCAGGGTTAGTGAGGGTGCGTTGAAACAATCTCGGATGAATTGAGTCCTCCATCATGCTATAGGATGAACACCACAAATGAAAATTCATAATGTGGTTGGCAGGGTCCTCCATCTATTTCTCTTCAAACTTAGGGATTTTTGAAGGAAATTTGGTGGGAATAGGGGGGCATTGCTAGTTGTGAGAAATGGGATAATTTGTAAACTTATATAGATCTGGAATATTTAAAGAAGCTACAAATGGGATTATGTTGGTATTCACCATCATGAAATGACATTGAAATGAAGTGTTCAGTGGAGTCCCTTGAAGGGGAGTGTGAGTAGGACTACCCTAGGGGGGTAGTATGTGGACTCCCGTGAAGGGTGGTAAAAGGAGTATCTTGAGGGGGAGTTGTCTCAATCAAAGTTGGACCCAGAATGGTTGAGCCAACCAAAGTGGATGGACATTGTCTCTTGCACCAAAATGGTGAGAGACGTGGCACACCTCCTGGTAATAAGGGAGGTCTTGAAGGCATCTAGAGTGATGAGTAACCCTTGGGTCCCCTATGGTGCTCTAATATGTGTGTCACTTATATGGTGAGGGAGGATTTTATATTAAACCAAATGAATCACATACATAAAACAAAGTGAAAAATAAATGGGTAATTTTCCATTTACCTATATAAAATGTGAAACAATCAACAAGAAAGGATTTCTAAGGTATTTATGTATGATAAAATCCAATAAAGACCTAAAACATTCTTCCACACGAATAGTAATTGGGTGTTGAGAAGATTCTATAATAGAGTATTGGGGCCACATCCCAAAAGTACTAGCGATGTTTCCAGTAGGCAAGAGCCAACTAAGGTGTGAGATGGTTATAGTGGGGGGTACTGGGGCTATGTCTCGAAAGAACTAGCGATGCTTCCAACAATTTGACAAAAATTTCCTCAAGTGAAGTTATCCTGCACCCACTACCTATAGGGAAAGAAGCCCTAATATTTGGCCACAAAGTTACCTATGTCTAGTGGGAATGAGTGAATCTCAGCTTCTGGTTATCATTTTTGGGCCCAATACCCCTACCAAGTGTTAGGATACAACAAGGAGATGTGTGATAATCCACCACCTAGGCCTTACCCCCTTCACAAGTTTCTTCTCATTACCATATTTGTCACTAGATGATCTGATATTTTAAGCTCCTTAGAAGAAAACTTCTATGTTTCAAGATGAAAAGAAAAACATGAAGGCTTATGTGTTGCCTACCTCTGTGTTTGTTGTCTGAACTATAAATTATATTATGGCCCTTGTGGGGAGTTTGGTGTGTTCAATTTAACGTTACTTTTATAGATTCTTTGCTTCACTTAGGGTGCGCAACAAAATGTAATCTAAAAGAAACTAGGTACAAAGTTTCCAAAAAGAGGATACCCCTTATACAAAGTTTAAGTTAGCTTAGTGTGTGGAGTGAAACTATGTGCAAATGAAATTGTGAGCATACAATGTGTGGAATGATGTTGATATGTGGTGATCCTTTAGAATTCCCCTAATTATACTATGTTATGTTGTTTCCTTGCACGAAAAAAAATGATGTGTGGATGATGAGCCACTTACTTCTTTCCTAATTATGCTATGTGAGCATATGGAGAGATGGAACCTTAGTTCTTTGATAAATATTTCAAATTCTCCACAAGGACACAAGGCAGGTAGGGTCTTCTCTCTTTTCTTTACTAACACCAAGTCCTATTCTTGAAAATAAATAAATGAAATAAAATCTTTGGTTAGAAAAACAAGTAAAAAAATGTGTTGATTTAAGGCCACTTACTTTCCTCCTAGTTAAGCTAAGTGTGATGTGAATTTCGAATGAGAAAAAGAAGTGAAAAAAATATGTGGATTAGGGCCACTTACTTTCCTACTATTTAATATATGTTTGAAGGAAAATTTCCAAAGTAAAATATAAATGATTTCTCTACTTGTAGTGGTTAGCGAAGCATATTAAAATCCTACTTGAACTAGAAAAAATTGCAGGAGTGTAGGAAAGTCACTAAAGGTTGCGACAATACTCTAGGAAATGGAGTTACAATGAAATTTTTTACTCTTTTTGTGTCTTAAGGGTTATGTTCCACATAGTCACGAGATCTATGTGACGGTCTTTGCAAAAATCTACGAGGTCAGCTCGAAAAATAAAAATGGATATTTTTCAGTCACGCACAAGTCCAAGGGAGTCCTGCATAGGCTCGGAAAAATTATGTGATGGAAACACAATGAAAATACAGAGAATAAAGACTTGCAAAACAACCAAATAGATTAGAAAAGGAAAGAAATTGGAGTCACCATTTTGTATGATGTGTTTGGTTTCGTATGAGTCCTAAAAACACCTTCCTTGCAGCTAGTTTCATCCTACAAGGAGCATACAAACGAGTGATGTTAGTGAGAAAATATGGACTAACAAAGCATTGAATGGAATGGAAACAATACATGAACAAAACTAAACTAATACTAAACTAAATAAAATAAAACAAGCTTATGAAGCAAATCATTTAACAAAGGAGTAGGAAAAAGGATCCTCTTTATTGATTGTTGGTGGTGGAATATTTACAAATAAACTATCAAAAACATTTGAAGAGAGATGATTGAGTAATGGTGCTCAATATCTCTCAACAAGGATTTCCCCTTTCCAATCTATTTTGCAAGCTCTTTCTCTCTCAAACAACCATAGAAAACTCTCTACAATGGTGGAATTCTCCTCACAATGGTATGTTAGATTGATTTGGAGAAATTTTGGCAACATAACAAGTGAAACAAATTCTTCTTGTTTTTGGCTCTCCATGGACTTATATTTATAGAAATTTAGAACAATCATTCACTCTTTTGGCTAATCAATGAGGTTGTTTTCCTCATAAATGATATGAGAGTACAATCCCCTTTCCATTAAGGCTTCTTGGGGCTCAAGGCTGGAATGGTTAGCCCAACATGTCAAGAGATGAAGTGTTTTTTAATAAATTTTGTGTCCCAAATATTGACTGGGCTTCTAGAAACCCTCACGTCTATTGAAGGAAAAATCACAATGTAGTTAATTTTCGGTTGTGAAGCACTCACGAGGGTTGATTTTTTAATTCAACCTTAGGAAATATTTTTAATTTTTTACTTTAATAATATTTCCAGCTGAAAATTTAACCTTTGTATATGTTTATCAATGACTCTGAGTGTCTTTTGTTGTATACAGATAAATGTACCATTTTCTCTTTATAACACTTTACATAGTTCTCTTTTAGAAAATATTATCAATATGAATAACTATGGAAATATCTAAGAACATATATCTTTGTTTCTAGTTTGGTTATCTTGAATGATTATAATTAAAGGATAATTATTATATTGTACACCCCTACTAAATATTAATACTCTTCACCTTCATATTATGGCAATTTTTCACCTTAATACTATGGAAACTATGATCATGCATTCCTTTAATTGAGACATATTTCCATCTCAAATGTTAAAAATGCCTATGCACTAGATTACATCAAGCCTATGTTGGCCACCTTCTGTAGATCCCAAACCTATCATAGAACCAATGGCATGGTTTCATTGTTAAAATAGCTTAACCAATGTAGAGTACAATGATATGGTGAAGGATAGTAAGGATGAGATTTAAAATTAGTTAGAAGAAAGAAGTCACGACTCTACATGTTAGGAAAATGCATGGATAGGAGAGGATGTTGCAAGTTTAAGATAGATACTTTCTTAAAGATTTACATGATATCTTTTAGGTAGAATTCATAGTAAAATTGTATAAATGGTTGGAAAATTCTCATGGAGAAGAACCAATATTGAATTTCATAATCTAGAGTAGAGTGGATCATTCAAAAGCTATGAGATATACATGAACGTGACCATAAGTTAACCCAAGTAGTTGATTTTTGGTAAAAAAAGTGTGGTGGAACTTATGCTTTGGATTTCACAATAGAATGTAATTAGTCTTTCACCAAGATTGTAAACACCCCACCTTAACCTCGAGAAGTTTTCAGTTACTAATCCAATCTCTCTTGTACGGTTAGAGAAATAGGATTTAAAAAATGTCAATCTTCCTTTCGATTTCTTAGCACTATCTAAGGATGTCTTTTTTATATTTATTTCAGCAATAATGTTGTCCAATTCATACAACTAGTTCTTAAGTTACATTACTTTGAAAAAAAAAATATTTAAAATTTATTGTTGTCCTCTTTTTCCTACAACGTGGCGCCCCCATGGCCTCCACGTGGCACCCACGTGGAATGACATCATAGCATAATTTCAGATATGACACTTCGACAGGTTAAACAATAGGTTCATACGCAAGTTATCCATATAATCATTGTGACATACATTAACATTTACATATATGTTAGAGGAGTGTTATTCCAATATATAAATTTATCCACAAAATATTCATACTATAAACTTGTAGCCTTAATGCTCTCATGCCAATGTGAGGTGTTATAGCATATATAAGGTATGATATTGTACTGATTGGTTTTTCCATGGCATCCATATTCAGCGAATCCTCCACCCCCTCACCAACCATACGATGAACGAGAATTTGGGGATTAAACTGATGATGAGTAGGAAAAAGTGTTAACCCCCCCCATGACATCACAGGGAAAGGGGTGCAGGGCACTTTGCTATTGCATTTCCATTCAAGGTTCTCGCTCATACATCCAATGGTCAAAGAAAAAATATTTGATTTGACATTTTGTGGAGGGTTCACCCCTTCCTCGTTGATGTCATACGGTGGGTTCTACCTAAATTATCACTATCCATTCCTCGCGGCACCCTTGCCATTGATCTATCTCAATGTGCCATTGCATCCAATATATATTATATATATATATATATATATATATAATATTAATATATATATATATTATATATATATATATATATTATATATATATATATAGACACACACACACACACACACACACACACACACACACACATAGTTCACGAGGCTCCAAGTCAGAGGTCAGCTCCATCTCCGGTACAACTATTTTTCCACTGCATTGGGCCTGACCTCGACTCCCACTCACCCGTCAAGTCATGAAGTTGGCTCCAACCTCAACTCACTCAAAAATGTCATAGGATCAGCCCTGGCCCTGAGCTTATTCATGAGGACTCAATCATGCACTTGGTCATGAGGGATGAAGGAAAGGAGCTAACAAATGATAGGGTTTCATATAAGGCACATCTCGCGTGTCATTTCCCATTGTGATATTATGTGGTTGGGCAGCAAACAATATTAGGAAACCCTCCTGCATACACAAGGGTATAATTAGTCGTGATCTCGGTGCTTCTACCCGAAACAACATCATATAAGACACAAAGGGTCTTTTATGAGGATGTTGACCATGGCTCTACCATGATGGTTCTATAACAGTTTGGACCTGTGCCAAAGTTCAACCCTTGCCCTTGGGATTTTGTGAGGCACACAAAAGTGTTATCCCTCTTTAGCTTATAATTGGATTACCATCCTTGGGTTCTTGATTGAATAAATATAAGACAAAGTCCAGGGACTTGTCCATCTAGGCTAGAGACTTATCCATTCATAACAGGGACTTGTCCATTCAGATTAGGGACTTATCTATTTAGTTGTTCAAAAGTCTATGGTTTCCCTTGATGATGAAATCAGCATGGAGAAACCTATAAAAGGAACTATGTCACATGAAGAGTTTGACCTATAGGTAAATAGGTTCTTATGATGGTCACTACATAAAGAGAGCATCATGGAAAACCAAGGAGCATGAAACTAAGTCATTGAAACTCCTTCAGACAATTTCACATACAATAGAAAAATAAGGCCTTCTTAGACCTCAACTTGGAGAAAGTAAAAAATATTGACCCAAGCACCTAGATCTATGTTATTGGAAGGCTTAGAGCACCATGTATATAAAATAGACATATCAACAGGACCAACAAGGAGAAGGGAAACCTCCATTCTGCTACTCCAAACTATACACGGTGTTGAGGTGAGCTTGTAGTTAAAACAAGTTGATGTTACTGCAATTTATAAAGGAGATTCCATACATGTTACTATCAGAGAGTAACCAATATATTTATATTCATGATAATATAGTAAAATTGAAGTTGAACACCATGGCTATAACCAGTCATTCAAACAGGTTTTGATACAATATTCTAGCACTGAGTCAGCTTATGAAATATAGCACCCTGCATTGATAAATTTGACATCTTGTGTATAACCAAGATACAATATGTGTGAAGTAAATGAAGTATAAACCAAGTCATTAAAACTCATGAAGTAGTGTCATCCACAAAATAGAAATACACAATTTTTTTAGACCTAAATTCTTATTAGAATGGAAACACAAACCCGAAACTAGGGTGTGCAATATTGAAGATTTGGAAAGAATAATCCATGTAAAATACACAGACCAGCCAAAACCAGAAAGAAGGAAATCATCAATAATACCCTTCAGGGACATGAAGAATGCTAGAAATTTTTTCCATCAAAATAAATTAAAATCACTATAATAATAAAATACTCACATACTAGTTATTTCTAAACCATAACCAATACAATCACATGCTCTATTGTGGCACCCTTACAACAATCACAACATATTAGTCAATCATGTGGATAATAATAACACAACCATGTCCCATGCATTAGTAACACCATTTCCAAACTAGAAATGAAACACATATTCATTATCAATGAAAATACATGAGGATCACTTATCTTTAAATATTTTTGGAAACTCAGTATTGGACAATGACTCTCCACCCTACCATAGATAGTTGCAGCTAGTCCTCACTTGCAGCTATCACCCCCGAGCCAAATTCCAGAGACTGAGGGGTATCTTGATCACAAATTTAAGCATAGCTATTAGTTAAACCAAGGATTTTTTATATTTTCCCACCTCCTCCTACCAACTGAGTAACAATAAACTAGTGCATAGAAACAATGTGGCTCTCGCTAACTTGGGGACTCCAAAACCAAAAAAAATCAAACATACAATAAGAAATCCTTCAGAAATATTCTAGGAGTTTTCCCTAGAATTAATTCCTCCACCCTAGCCCTCAAGGATTTATAAGAAATATTGTCTCCACCCTCTAGTCCATGGGGATTCAATAGGAAATTACTTCCTCACCTAGAAATTTTTTCTTCCTGACTTATTTCCAACAAAAAATTGCTCTTCTCCCATTTGAATGTTTCCTAGATCTAATGTCTTTGTCTTCTCTTCAACGATTCAAATCCTAGTTTTCATTCTCGAAAATTTGAATTTAGGTCTTCCCTTAGTAGTCTAAGCCTCTCCTCTCAAGCTCAGATTTTTTTCCTCCTCCTTTACCCTGTGCTTCCCCAAAGAAAATTGAAGTTTTCTCCCCTCATTTTTGCATTGCTCCCCAACAATTTGAATTATATTTTCCTTGTGTAACCTTTATACAATGACCCTACTAACAGAATCTTGTCTACCAATTGCAAGTGTGCCATATGCCTATTTTTTCCAAATTTGTCAAATGTTGTTTAATGGGTTGCAGTGGGTGGCCATAACACCACACTAGCTGGAAAACTCACCCTTTTCCTTTTCTTTTTACAATTTATGTCCCTTATTTCTTTTCCACTACTGTAAAATCACAACTAATAAGAAAATTCACATTTTCTATTTTTTCCCAGTGATCATCTTGTTATGTACCAACTCATATTTTCTATTGTAAGAAAAAATTTAGAATTTTCCCAGCAAGTAACCTCCCCAACTTTGGAATTTGTATCCCATTACTTAGCCCATTTCGTAAAAATATTTACATTACACATATAAGAGAAAAATTATTGGGGTTGTAACAAACTCCTCCCCCTTGGGGGAACACCATCCTTGGTGTTGTCTGTCCATATGCAACACAGAAAAAAATAAATAAATAAATAAATAACATACTATTTTGTGGATATTTACGTGTACAACTCTATACAGTACTTAAAAATTTATACACATTTTCTTCAACCAACAAACAAAAAAGGATATACTTTCCTCATTAGGTCAGTGATTTCCCAAGTGGCTTCCTCAAGCCCAAGCGCCTCCACTTCACTTTGACTTTCTCTATTGATCAATTCTAGAGCATGATGTTCCTACGGTCTAGGATGCATAGTGGCTCTAGCTAGAACTCTCCCTCTGGTTCAATCTGTAGAACAAACCAATCAATCACATGATTAGAATCATGTACATATATTTTAAGAAAAGAAACATGGAAAACATCATGAACTTTTACTAGTCGAGGTAAGGCCAACCTATAGGCCACTTTTCCAATCCTTTCAAGGATATCAAAAGGCCCACAATACTGTGGTTCCAACTTGGAACGTGACCCAAGCCTTAAAAAACTTTTATTGGGCTTAATCCTCAAGTAAACATGTCCCCCAACTTGGAACTCTTTATGCACCCTATGTCTATTCACATAGATTTTATGCTTGTCTTGTGCCACCTTCAATTTTTTCTTGAAGATTTGAATTTGTTGCTCCATATCTTGAGTATGTCAAGAACAATAAGGACCCTATTTTCTTGATCATTCCAGTTGATAAGAGTATTGCAACTCCTTCCATAAAGTGCCTTGAATGGGCTCATCTTTATGGATTCTTGGTACCCATTGTTGTATGAAAACTCTATAATTTTAAGGTAATTTTCCCACTTCTTGGGTTAGTGCATCACATACATCCTCAACATGTCTTCGAGGATTCTATTTTTCCTCTCTATTTTCCCATTCATTTGTGGATGATAAGTTGTACAAAATGCTAGTTTTGTCCCCAAGCCTACAAATAGTTCCTTCCAAAACCTTGAAGTGGCCTTAACATATCTATATAAGATGATTTTTCTGGGGGGAAATCCATGCAATCTCACGATCTCCTTTATGAATATTTGAACCACCTTAGTAGCTGAATTGGTGGATTTTACTACCACAAAATGAGCCACCTTGTTTAACTTATCAATCACCACCATCATTGCATCATGTTTCTTAGAGGTTCTTGGAAAATTTGTATTGAAATCCATGGAGATTACCTCCCACTTCCATTATGGAATGGGAATGGGCTGCAATAACCCTGTTGGATGTTTGCATTCAACCTTCACTTGTTGACATTCTCTCCATTTAGCAACAAAATTAGCCACTTCTTTCTTCAAATTTTGACAAGTTGTGAAACTATTTTAGTATCCCAAATGGTTGGAATATGGCTTAACATGAAATTCTCCAATTATAAGCCTCTTCAAGTCATCATTATTTGATACATAGATTTGGTTCTTGAATCTAATTAGGTCATCCCCTATGAGGTTATACTCCTCAACATCATCATCTGGTTGTATCTTTTCCTTTATTTGTTGATATTTCTCATCATGTTGTCCTACATTTTTAACCCTTCCCACCAGGTCTACTTCGTAAGAGCTTATGGTTGCCAGGTGATTCAATTGAATCCTTCTACTAAGTGCATCAGAAACCCTGTTCTCTTTTCCTTTGATGTACTTAATCTCAAATTTGAACTTGATAAGTGTGGCCAACCACCAATCTTGTCTCGCATTTGAGTTAGGTTTATCAAACAAATATTTGAGTTTGCCATGATCTATCATGATTGTGAATCTCCTGCTGAGGAGGTGATGCCTCCACATATTCAATGCATGAATAATAGAAGCTGATTCTAGATCATGAGTCACGTAATTTTCCTCATGCTTATTTAATTTTTTGGATTTATAGCAAACTACATATCCTTCCTATATCAAGACTCCACTAGGTCCTTCTTTACAAGAATCCATACATACCATACAATCTTTGTTCGGGTCTGCAATCATCAACACTGGTGCATTAGTGAGCAACTTCTTTAATTTCTCGAAGCTTGCTACGCATTCAACTATCCACTCGAATTTATTTCTCTTTCTCTGAAAGCATGTGACAGGATGGCCTATCTTGGAGAAGTTCCTAATGAATCTCCTATAATAACCTACCAATCCCATGAATGATCTAACCTCATCCACATTTTTCGATGTTGGCCACTCCATTATGGCCTTGATATTTTTTGGATCAATTGATATCCCCTCCTTGGAGATGATGTGCCCCAAATAATGTATCTGTGACTGAAATAAATCATGCTTGTTGAAATTTGCATAAATCTTGTGTTCTCTTAGAAAGTGTAGTATTGCGTCTAGGTGTTTTTCATGCTCTTCTTCAGTCTTTGAGTACACCATTATGTCTTCGAGGAAAAATATCAAATGTTTTTCCAAATAAGGATGAAACACGCAATTCATTAAACACGTGAATGTGGTAGGGATATTAGTAAGCTTGAAGGGTACCATCATTAACTCACAGTTCCCATATCTTGTCTAGAAGGTCATTTTATGAATATCTTCTTCTTTGATGTACACTTGATTATACTCAGACCTCAAATCGATCTGGGAGAAGACTGCTACTCCTCTCAGTTGATTTAATAAATCATCAACCCATGGTAACGAATATCAGTTTTTAATGGTCACTTTATTTAATTATCTATAGTAAATACAAATCCAAAGTGTACCATCCTTTTTCTTCATAAATAATAGAACAACCCAATTTATTATCCTCTTGTATGCAATGTAAATACTTTTATAAATAAAAAACAATTTGAGAGAGGGACAAAAATTCCATTGCTTGAGGGAATTGTTGTTTTTAATAATCAATCCCAATTGGTTGAGTGGGTTGATTATGCCATAAATTAACTAGCATAAAATGGATAGGGCCAAGAATCCCTTGACTCCCTTAGCAAGCAAAACAAGACAAAACATTAAAGCAACATTGGATTATGTTTTCCATGAGAATAATGGGAGGATCCAAAGTTTATTCATCCCATGGATACATGTGCTCTTAAGGAGGGGGTATCAAACAAAACACACATGTGTAGAATACACAAATGGAGAAAACCTCTTGGCATGTAAAAGCTGCAAAAGATGCAGAGATATTGGCATTTAGAAGTTATATAAGAGGAAAAATAGGTAGCAGTTCAAGTTTCATTGTTAGGCACCATCTAAGAGAGCTATAATATAGCTTAAGATCCCTTTCAAAACTTGTTGTGAACAATAATTACAAAATAATAGTGGCTTTCCTTGAGGATGAAGGCAAGGTGGCTTTGTGGTGTTCTGGTTCAGCTATGCATTCGTTGAAGGCTTACCTCTGAAAGCACTCCACTTGAAGCTTTGGAATCTGGCTTGAGGGTGACAACTAGAAGTAATAGTGGTTGTAGCTTGTCTAACATTGGGTGGAGATTTGAATTCCCACTCTCAATTGGAACACTTGTGCATTGATTAAGAAAATTGCATCTTATGCTCTTTAATCACAATAAATTATGTTTAGATTCTTGGTTAAGATGGTGTTTTCAAGCAAGAGACATGTCTGTGTCTGTATTATTTGCAGTAATGACTAATGTGTTATGTTAATGTTTGAGGGTGCTAGAACATGTAAGAATATTGGTTATGTCATAGCAATGTTTAGTATGGGAACTCTTTCTTATTGCAGCATGGTGATTACATTGATTACAAGTTAGTGTTACATATGTTGCAAATTCGTGATATTGGGGATTTCATCCTCTTTTATCCTTATTGACTTATAACTTTGTATGGTGATTTCCTCCACGTCTTCAGTAATGTATACCTTGGCTTTGGGTTTATATATTTTCATGCTAACAAGGGATCAAGCTATAGTGAACCATGCGTTTAGTGTTACAGATGGCACTGCTTCATGGGATTGAATAATTTGATTTACATTCTTGTACTTCACACAATGTTGCATTTTATATGCCTAATGATGTTGAATTCCTCAATGTTGTGTGGTATATTATATATTTTGTCTTAATGATAGAACAATGTGACAAATCCCCATTCGAATGGCTAGTATAGTCATGGTGTTCAACTCAATGTGTACCCTATTAGTGTGAATATATATCTATATATATATATATATATTGTATATATTGGTTATTATCTGATAACAACATTTATGGGAGCTCTATCATGAATGGTAGAATATGAACTTGTTTTTCATAATAAGCTCACTTCCTCACTGCATAAACTATGGGTAGCATATTGGAGATCTTTGTCTCCTCGCTAGCCTACTAACCTGTTAATTTTGTATGAATGTTGCTTTCCATAATGAAGACCTAGGCTTTGGGATGGTATTTTTACTTTCTCCATGCTTAGGTTGAAGAAGGCCTTGTTCTCCTCATTCTGAAGGAGATATCTTCAAAAGAGCTTTCATGACTTAGGTTTATGTTTCCTGGTTTGGCATGGTTTTGTCTCTAATCCATGAGCATGATTGAGACATTCTCCTTATGGACTTGTATACCTTTGCGTGATTATGATCACAGGTATATGTTTTTGTATGTTGATTTGATCATCAGGGAAACCATAGACCTATGAAAGTCTCACTGGACAATTCCCTAGCCTGGATGGACAACTCCCTGTTTTGTGTCTTGTATTTTGTCCATCAAAAACCTGAAGGATGTTGTCTGGATGTAACTTAGTAGCTTAGGAAGGTAGCACCAATGCATGCTTCACATAGCTTTAATAGTGATGTTTGAGTTTTGGCATGAGTCTAAAAATTTGTAAAACCACCAAGGAAAATTCATGGTCGTAAACCTTCACAAATGGATCAATTGGAAAAGCCTTATCCTTAGCCCCTTTAACCTCATTTGTGATGATGACGAGATTTATTTGGATACATGAAGGTTGGATTGAAGACCAAGTTACTAACCTATATGGCTGCATAACATAAATGAGCAAGAAGCTAGTATAATGATTAGTTGATAATGAGCACGAGAAAATCAATGACTCGCAAGGAATCTAGGATGATGTAAGCTTGGATGGGTTTCATCTCAAAAGCTGTAGGAGGTCGCTTAAGAGAAACACCCAAGATGATGAGGATCTAAATGGCATGGCAAGGTCAGGATGTCATGGAGTTCGTGCATTAGCCAAAAAAAGAACCATTCCCATGTAAGTGGGACTATCATAGTGTTAGGAGGTTTGAGAATGGTCCCAAATGGACATGGACTTCAACTGCAATCAATGGAAAATTTCATGTACTGGAGTTTGTTTACCAAAGGAGGCCTCGTGCAATGTCGAAGGGAGAGTCGAGATGACTCAACATTAGGCTACTATGGAAGGAATGAGGATCAATTAGAAGCATTATCAACATAGAGGTCTGGACTTTCTAGGGAACATAAGCTTGAAGGTTATTTCCTAGAGTACAAGCGAGATGCAAGTTGATGGGAGAGGGATGATGCAAGCCCGAGCTACGGTGGCATACAAGCAAGCCTGAAAACCTTTTCATTCGAGTGGAGTATGTGTGGACCCACACATGGGTTAGACTAGAGGTTCAATCCAGGAGAAAATGTTAAGTGTGCAAGTGGAACGGGCCAAGTAACAAATCTTGGGTGATGGGAAGATTGGTATTGGATAACATCCCGTCGTTTGTAATATATATATATATGTGTGTGTGTGTGTGTGTGTGTGTGTGTTCGTGTGTGTGTTCGTGTGTGTGTGTGTGTGTGTGTGTGTGTGTGTGTATGTGTGTGTGAATTGCATTGTAAATAATAGCACAGGTTTGTGGAACCCAATCCCGTGAATGGTTTGACAACTAATATGCAATTTCCAAGTGGCTCTAGGTGTATGGTTAGGGGGTATAGCCATGTGGTCATGCTGATGAGGTTGCACTGTTTGAATCACCTAGACTTCAATGGTCAAATCTCATGATTTGAAGGTCAAATTTAGGTTAATTTTTATATCACTAGAATCATCTTGACGAGACGAACGCGGTGGTGATATCAAACTAAGGCTTTGAGTAAGTTGAAAAAATTGAATTTTTTAAACCCCATTTCCACAACAAATCTTGGATCTTGGTTCAGCATAGTAATCGCCTCCTCTTAATCAATTTTATGGTAAGGATTAGGAGGGGGTTTTTGCAAATAATACTGGAGCTCCCCATAGTGACACACTCAGCTGAATATAGCCTCTACCTAGCATCTACTTAAGATGTAATTTTAGCTTGACCAATTTAGGAGTACTTATCTTGTAAGGTGGTTTGGATGTTGGTGCTACTCTAGGCACCAATTCAATGGAGAAAGCATCTTCCCTATGAGGAGGTAAACCCAAAATGTCTATTGGAAAGACATCCTCATACTGATGTAACACAAGATACTTCCTTAGCATTTTTATTTCCTCTTGTTTAGTGCTATCACTACATGGAAAATTTTAGGGGCTAATGCTTGCCTAGTGGGCTAATTTTCCATGATTTTTCCACAAAAAAGATTCGCCAATTTCGAATTTTTATAAAAGATGATTTGCCCAAATTTTATAATATACAATTATTTTACCTTAAAAATTGCCAACATTATTTAGAGACTATATATAAAATTAGTATAAATTTGAATAATTTTACAAATATATCAATAAACATTTTATAGTTTGCATATTACGAATTAGTGAGATTTGTAGGTTTTAACCCCGTACAGAAATTACCTGCATACGAATTCTAAAACATAGAAAATAAACAATGCGAGAAAATAACACATAAAACACATATACACAGAAATTTTCCCCTGGATCCCAAAACCAGGACTACCAGTTTTTTTTTTTCATTATGTTCCTTTCAATGTTACAATACATATATGTACATGCCGAAGCATCCAATAACATGGACCGAAAACCATCATGTCCAATACCATGGACCAAAAACCATCGCATCCAAAAAACATGTGCGAAAATCATGCACAAAACCATAGGTGGGTCCGCCCAACCTAACATAGGTTCCAAAACCAAAATTTTTTGGGTACTACCATAGACCCCATAAAGTGGGGTTATGGGTGCCCTTCAAACCCCCTATTAACTACGTGGAAATAATATAACACAACCCAACATTCTACCACTTGTTGTTTTCTTTCCACAGGGGGCCACAAGAAAGTTTAGTCATTTTCCCTTCCCTGAAATGCCCATTGTCTCTCTACACCAAGAGAACTTCTCAGAGCTCACAGATTTCATCAATGCATCTACAGTATTCTTCAAAGTGTCCACCTTTACCAGCAACACATTTTTTTCTTCTATCATATCCCTCACAAAGTGATACTGAACATCAATGTGGTTTGTCTTTGAATGATATGTAGGGTTCTTTGCCAAGAAAATTGCACTCTGGATGTCATAGTCTATCCTTATAGCTTCCTGTACTAACCCCATACTTGAACACAATCTCTACAACCAAACTACTTCCTTGCTTGCATGAGTGGTTGCCATGTGTTCTGCCTCTATAGTTGATGGTGCCACTACAGATTGTTTCTTACTCATCTAACTAACTGCACCTCCAAATAGGTTAAACACATACCCACTTGTAGATCTTCTCTGATCTAGATCTCTATCCCAGTCTGCATCAACAAAGCCATGAATATCCAACACTCTGTCCAATTCTGGTCTTCCTTGGTAGCACAAACCATAATCACTAATTCCACGCAAATACCTGAAAACCCACTTCACTGTTGTCCAATGCTCCTTCCCTGGTTTTGACATAAACTTTCTCAATACTCCCATTGCATGTGCAATGTCTAGTCTAGTACAGACCATTGCATACATCAAGCTACCGATTTCACTTGCATATTGAACACGGGATATGTCCTCTTCCTCTTCTTGTTTCTTGGGACGTTGTTCTGCAGATAACCTCACAGCTACAGGAATAGGAACCTTCACTGGTTTAATATCCTGCATATTAAACCTCTGCAGTATTGTCTCGACATAATTCCTCTAGTTTAACCAGAGCTTCCTCTTTTCCCGATCTCTTTTAATTTCCATGCCCAAAATATAGTTTG